>CAKNEU010000097.1:0-111694 GCA_930272665.1 Mariannaea elegans
TAATTATTATATAAGTCTTAATTAATTAATTATATATTAATTATTAATTACTAATATTCTTTTAGGAATTAAAAGTTTAATATAGATAAAATCTCTAGACTTAAAGTAGTAAATTGCTATAGTATTAGCCTTGCCTATTATAATAATTTGGTCTAAGGTAGATTTTAAAGAGATAACTAAAGGTAATATTAATTAAGTTAATTTATTATTAATATATTAAATAATAATTAAATATCTTAGGATATTATATATAATTAAGAGGCTGTTTAAGAGGATATTTGAGAGGACGTTTAAGAGGCCGCTTAAGTTTATTAACCTAATCTAAGTCTCCTAAAGTGCCTTTACAAACCTTAATTAGGCTCTCTATAGATATACCTTCCTTTTCGGCTTTATTACCCTTAAACTTAAGAAGAGCAACTTCTATTAGCTCCTCTAAGGTTTTAAGGTAACCTATCTTATATTAATATATTATTAATATATTACTAATATATTACCCTAGAGTTCTTAAATCTTTACAATTATAAGCCCTAATTAATTATAAGAATAAGTTAAGGCTATAATTAAAAATTAAGAAAATAAAGCTTAAGTAAGAAGAGGCTTAAGTAAGGAGGGAAGAGGTAATAGTATAAAGAATAAAGCTTAAGCTATAATTATAATAGAGAGAGTAATATTTTATATATTATTAATATATTAGTTCTTAGATTTATCCCCTACCTAAATTGCAAATTCTTTATTACCTTTAGCTGCCTAAGCTATAGTATACTTCTTAATATACTAGGCCTAAATATTATAATTATTAATAGGAATTTTAGGGGGGTAGGCTTTAATATATTAGTAATTAATTAATTAACTAAAGAATAAAATTAAAACTTACTCTTAATATTTTATACTATATAAAGACTATAAAGCTCCTTAGCTTTATAGCTAAGATTATATTCTTCCTTTATTTTCTTACCCTAAGGCTAAATATAAATTAGAAAATATTAATATATTATATATATATTAATAAAACTTATATCTCCCTTTTTATATTACTAACCGCTGGTTTTATATAGTAGAATACTAAGCTACTTAAGAGTATAGGTAATAACCTCCTCTTCCTTATTAGACTTTATAATTTAAATTAATTAGTAAGTAATATTAATATATAAATAATAAATAATAAATACCTAGTAGAGTTTGCATAATATAGCAATTATTAAAAGATTAGCTAAACCCTTAAGAATAGCTAGGCAGTTAGTATAAAAAACTAAGTAAGTTAGATTAATCTATTAATAATAAATAAAAATATACTTTTTAATTTGGCAATATTCTACATGCTGCTGGCACTATAATATATTGCTTATACCTTTGCCTTGTGGGCACCCTTAATATATACCTTTAGGTTTTAAGGGAGTTATTACTTATTCTAAATAATTAGTTAGATTAATATATAAATAATATATTAAATAGAGTTATATTACCTTAGAGTAAAGACCTTTGCTACTATTAATCTTTAGCATTTAATAAAAAACTTCGCCCTAGGGTATAATAATATAGCCGTTATTCTATAATTAATTAGTTATTAATAGATAAATAATGTATTAATAAACTTATATTTCGTTTAAATGGGGTGTTATTAAGCTATCGATTGCCCTATTTGCCCTCGCAGTACTCTATATACTTGGGGTGATTTTAAATGGTTAATGTAGAGGTGTGAGGTATGTTGGAGGAGGGACGAATTAATATATTAATTCGTGATCGTGTGCGTGTGATGGATTAATGTATTAATTTTCGATTTGGTTGTGGGGTAATGCATTAATTTTGGTTGTTGGTGGCAGTAATGGATTAAGAAAAGGAAGATGTTGGAGTAATGTATTGTCAAGTAGTTGAGCTATTATATGCTCTACTAATATTGACCAATTAAAGTGTATAAAAATATGGAGCATGTATCAGGTGACCCGCTTATTAGCGGAGCATGTAACACCTCAACTAGCGAGCAACTATCAGGTCATGTACGTCCACAATGTGACCAAAGACCGCCGCAACA
Source organism: Mariannaea elegans (assembly GCA_930272665.1). Classification (NCBI taxonomy): domain Eukaryota; kingdom Fungi; phylum Ascomycota; class Sordariomycetes; order Hypocreales; family Nectriaceae; genus Mariannaea; species Mariannaea elegans. The sequence continues at coordinate 2,030 of CAKNEU010000097.1, forward strand.
GCAAGTTCCAAAAAAGGGTCATGATACTTGGTTGCAAGAAAATGTATGGTTGGCTAGAGTAGCCTTTTGCAATGACAAAACAACATCGAGAGCAACGCTTCTCGTATCAACGGCACGTTGCCAACATTTCCCTCTTATGCACGTGATGGAATCTTCCCCCTCCGCTATCCCCGCAGAGGGGGCAGCTGAATCTCACGTCCACCCGAGTTGATCTCACGATAGTGGAGAGCCTGCAAAGGCGGTATCCATGTCCGGCATACTTCAATATTAATTGTTAAGGCCTACCGTAGAATCTGGATTGCTACACTGTCTCAAAGTGTGATCAAATTGCTCTTTGCTGTGCGTACACGACTGAGTGAACTGCGATCTGACGCATGCACATTGTATTTGCATTAGCTATCTAGACTGTATTAAGTAACTATAAAACTATAAACTAATTAATGCAATATAATTCTGTATAACGACTATTTTATTCAAATTGTTATCATCACTTTTGAAGAAGAAGAATAGTAGTGTAGGGTAGTGCATTCCAAGACGCGGAGGCTTGGTTAGGCGCCCAAGCTGTGCAGTGCAAAGGCAGATAACAAATAAGACTTTTCTCAGCTTCCCTGTAGATAATGGAGGCATATACCCAGTAGAAGTGCTGATTATGTGAACTTTATTCGCCTATCTATATAAGATGGGGGCATATATACACGGCAGAAGAACATTTCATGGATTTTCTTTACCGCCTGTATCAAACGTGCGCATAGGCACAGCAGAAGCGCACACTACGGCAATATTCTTACTGTGCAATCTTATTATAAATGTATAAACTTCAAAATTTTCTGCCCCGAAGTTTCCCCATTAGAATTTAAACTCGAGATCAGCTTGCCTGGATATGAGATCTTCGTGGGGAATTCCCACACCCACTCCCCCGGACCCCCTTACCCCGGCCCGCCTTCGGAAACACAACTCTTTGATAGCACGAAGTGAAACTGGAGCTATGAGTTAGCCGTAACTGTGGTCACGTGTGAATCCTCTTCAATCGCTGGACCCTGTGGTATTTGGTATAGGTTAGGCTTGTGGGCATATGAATGAACCTCGACCAGACCGACTACAAGCAACCGTCACAAAATTGCAAGCATGAACTGCTGGAGAAAGGCACTGTTTACGTCTAATATGAAAGAAATAGAAATTTATAAGATTATTCTCGCACACTCTATATGATATGAAAACACCCCACGAAGGAGAGTGCAGTTATATATATCCCAATGAATGCTAGTGAATTGAAATAAGCGAGTGGTTCAGGAGCATGCGAGATACCGACACACTGGCGAATCCAGGATCAATTGGGTCGACCACCACGAGTAAGGGCTGTCGTGCCCTATTGTGCCTAGAAAACTAGACCAATCGCCTGAAAATCAAAGGTTTATAAACACAGAGAACAGTGTGTTTAGTACATCTGTCTGTTTCTCATTTCGACAGGCAGGAAGATCATGAGGAAGGACGAGAACCAGATACCACCGGCGCCCAGCCAGAGGATGCCGGATCTGCCCTCAGCAATGTACTTTTGGCCGGCAAAAGGAGCCACAATACCGGCGATACGTCCTAGGCATGACAGCATGCCGCTCGCGCTAGCACGGTATGTCGTGTCGAACAGCTCGGGTGCAGAAGCGTACAGCACCGCGTTGAAGTAAGTCTGCATGATGTACTCAAGGGCATTGAGACCAACATAGCCGGCGGTGGTCTTGACCTGGGTGTACATAGCCATGGACAAACCCTGTAGAGCAGCCGAGATGACCAGCGACCACTTTCTGCCGATCAAGGGCAGCTGAACAGAAAATAGGGCAATGACAGCACCAATGATACCGGGGAGGTAGATGTACACATACTCCCGATAGGTTGCTGAGACTGTGTCGGCTCCGGCATCCACGTTATTGCGGAGCAAGACGATGGGGAGAAAGGCGCCGGCTAAGTTGAACGACCAGTAGTTACCCTGCAATGGTCAGCATGGAACGAGACTTGGGGTGATGATGATGAAATACATACCATGTACGCAAGGCCGAGGAGGATAAAGGTAAAGCACCCAAGCTTGTTGAGGAACAGACCACGGAGGAAGCTGACTTCATGGAACACCTTCATGACGACGCCCCTGGCATCTGCGGCGGCGACCTGCTCAGACGGGTCAACCCCCATGATGCGGTCAATCTCACGGAAATCCTCGATGGTCAGCGTGGGTGCCGGGGCACCGTTGAACTTGGCAATCTTATGGAGAACATCGATAGCATCCTGCTCACGGCCCTTACTGACAAGGAACTTGGGTGATTCGTGAAACCTGAAGACGAGATAACGGGCGAAGAAGATAAATAGCGTCATAGCGCCGATGGTGATGACCATATACCTCCAGCCCATGTTGCTCGAAACGGTGCAGCAGGCTTCACCCTTGCTAACAGCGTGGCAGGAGGGTAGATTAGTATCGCATCGGTACTTGGCGGCGGTGCCGTAGGCGATGGCAGATGCGACGACGACACCGACTGGCTGCCACATGCTCAGCAGGGAGACGAGGTAGCGGCGGCTCGGAGGCATGAATTCTAGCGCAATAGTAGCGTCGATGGGGATGTTGCCGCCGAGACCAATAGATGCGAGGAAGTAGATGCCACAGATGGCTCCGTAATTGTACTTGGCTGCGGCCTGGATGTGTGTGTGAGTAAGGTCCCTGGCATAGGCGAGGAAGTGAAACCCACGAGAAGCATGCCGAAGATGGAGGTGATGAGACATGTGAGGTTGAAGGCCCACTTGCGGCCGATGATGTCGGTGATGATACCGAATGAAAAGGCGCCAATGCTGTAGATTGTCAGTAAGTTGATGGGCAGAACAACGAAGGGAGGCTACTCACGCAAGACCGGCATTAGCGCAGGTGAAAATGAGGCCTTGCCTTCCCGCAGGCACATTCATTTCCTGGCTGTGTGAGGTGTGAGAAATAACATTCGAATTGGCATTTGCGCCACAGGTTGACGTGAACCAAGACTCACTATACGGCGGTGGCCATCAGACCGACACCTTGCGCCCAGCACAAGTCAAGGAAGTAGCCGAAGCCGCAGAGCAACCAAATACATTGCTGGTATCTGCCGAATCCCAACTTATCGAGCTCACTAGTTGGGACTGGTTAGCATCGTCCTCTCCTTTGCCGAAGACAATCAGTAGTAGTTAGGAGCTTGAGAGCTTACATGTTGATCAACTCTGCCTTGCGCTCGAAATACGTAAGTTCAGTTTCGACATTTCCCTGCAAGGCGCCCAATATGTTGTTACCCTTGTGGTGGTCATGCTCCTCGGGCTTTCCCTTCTCAGAAAAGTCTGCATCTAGCACAGAGGCGACTCTGTCTGAGATTTGGTCGGAAGGTGTAGTTTTGGACATTGTGAATGTATGATGTTTCGAGACTGAAGAGAATGTGTTTCCAAGTTTCAACCTGGTGGCAGCTGGTCAATAAGTCTATATTTTGAGTTCCAACTTCATGACTTGATTGAATTTGCAACTGTCCCTATCTCCAGGTTGGTCAGCCCCCGAGTCGGCCATCGGGAGAAGCCGATCAGCGTCGGCAATCCCGATGAACCAAACTGGCACTACTACTCCTTATCTCCGCTTTGGAGCGAGTAGGTATCTGGTTAATTCGTGTGCCCCTTTGCGGGGAAGATAAAAATGTGGGGAGATAAGACTATATCATGACTCAAGGTATGATGATGATTATCGGACCCACGATATGGCTAACATCCCTGCGTGGCTAAGATCACGCCTGTTCAGTTTGTGTATGATCTCGTAGCTCTTTCAAGTCATTCAGCATGCCTGACAACACCCGTGACGACGCCCGTCTTCCAATGTGGGAGAAGATTGCGCGAACCAAGCGAGCGAGTCGCGACGCAGCCATCCCTGCTGAATGGCGACTACAACCTGGCCAAGTCCAGGATAGCCAGCTCAATGTCATCAGTATCCCAGCTGAGTGCGGTATACTGACGACTCGAGAGAATGAGATTACAGAAACAGACGCCGTTGTATTGGTGCAGAAGCTCATTAGTCGAGAGTACAGTTCGTACGAGGTCTGTTTAAGGGCTACTTATGGCATCCAAAACTGAAAGTACGAATGGTTGTGCTGATACGACTCTACAGGTTACGCTGGCCTTCTGCAAAAGAGCAGCCATCGCCCAACAGCTTGTACGCATCATTAGCCCATAATCTACAAGTTGAGAACTTACACCTAAAACAGGTCAACTGTCTCTCTGAGATCTTCTTCAAAACAGCACTAGAAACTGCTCAGCACCTAGACACCGAGTATGCAGAATCCGGCATTGTACGTGGGCCTCTTCACGGCCTACCCGTATCTCTCAAAGACTGCTTCAAAGTCGAGGGCATCGACGCGACCATTGGTTATACTGCGTTCGCCAACCAACCGACATCGAAAGGGGAGGAAACGGAGATCACCAATATTATGCGGCAAAGTGGTGCGATCCTATTCTGCAAGACCAACGTTCCATTAGCCCTTATGGCTGGCGAGGTGAGTCGTGTCGAAACTAACATGAAAATATGACTCTGACCACGCAATAGACATTTAATGCCATCTACGGTTACACTTCCAACCCTTACAACCGAGACCTCTCTAGTGGTGGCTCGTCGGGCGGAGAGAGCGCGTTGTTGGCTTTACGAGGATCTCCTCTTGGGGTTGGCACAGATCTTGGCGGCTCAGTCCGTGAGTGGCACGGCTTTATACTATACCTCATGTATGTCTGCTAACGTCTACCAGGAATACCAGCCTCATTCTGTGGGCTGTACTCGCTCAAGCCCTCCTTCGGCCGCTTTCCGACCTACGGACTCCGAGACGGTCTTGAAGGCCAAGAGTCAGTGCGGAACGCTGTTGGTCCCATAGCGTCGTCTTTGGCTGGCGTGGAGATGTGGAGCAAGGCGGTGATTGAAAGTGAGCCGTGGATGGGAGCTGATCCAGACTGCCTGTATATCCCATGGCGCGACGTGAAGATGCCAGAAAAGCTTTGTTTTGGTTAATTCTCCTCTCTTCCACGAGCATTCCGTAAAGCCCAACTAACCCACCCATTCAGGTTTCCTGCTCGACGACGGGGTTGTAAAGCCTCTTCCTCCTGTTACCCGGGCCTTACTTCAAACAAAGGCAGCGTTGGAGAAAGCAGGACACACCGTCATTGAGTTTCATATGTAAGTCTTTAGTCCCCTGTGCCCAGCGATTCTGCGCCTTTTGGTCTACATGTTATCAACGTAGTGGTGAGAGCAAGGCTTATACGTTGTAGTGACGACCCTCTTTATACTGACAACCTCAAATTCGCTCTCTACCGCTCCGCCGCCGCAGACTTGCTGAACAGCACTCTAGCTCAGACCGAAGAGCCCTGGCCACGAGGCTATGAAATGCTCGGAGAGATGGTGGAAAAGGACAAAAAGTCTCAAAATGGTGACGACGGTCAGGCTAAACATTCCGCCAACAGCGCTGCTACAGTTTCAGAACTCTGGAAGGCGCAGACCAAGCGGACGGGGTTTGCCAAGCAGATGCTGAACGCGTGGGTGGCGACCAAAATGAGAACTGAGACAGGTAGGGAGATGGATGCACTGCTCATGCCGTGTACCCCATGGCCGGCGTCCCAGAAGTGAGTCTCGCCCCGTTTTCTCATTGAGACCATCGCTAACCCTGGCAGGTACAAATTCACATACGACAACTACACTAGTCTATGGAACGTGCTCGATTACTGTGCAACGACTATTCCGGTCACGCATGTCTCACCAGTTAGAGATACGAAGCCCAAGTATGAAGGCCGCAGCGAGCTCGAGTCAAATATTTGGCAAGATTGTATGTCTTAAATTAGGTTCGGTCAACCAGATGAAAGCTGACAAATAGTAGATTCCCCTGAGAGCATGCTAGGGTGTCCTGTCTCTGTACAGCTGGTCGGGCGACGGCTAAACGAAGAGTATTTATTGGGAGTAACAAAGATATGTGATGATGCTTTAAGAGCAAGTGTATAATATTCAACCTCTTGGGTAATATGCAGCTCTCGATTCTAATCTTGGGCCAAATCAACAAATGTGAATCTGTATTGATTCAAAGACATCACTGGATTTGATATAATTACCAATGCACGGTTCAAAGGCATAATACGTGGAATTCTCATCTATACACCAGCTCTCACAATCAAGCTTCCGCAAATATTTCAGCTAGAAAATCTGGACATAGCATTTTCACTTAAGAAATTGACTACAGTTCTATCGCGAAAGGTGACATGTATTGAAAGGAGGCTAGGCGTTACACATGTAGCTCGTCCTACTGTGAAAATAGCTATTGCAGCCTTCAAGGTGTGAAAAAAAATAAAAAATAACGAACCTCTTATAGAGAAGGCAAGCGATATCCTTGAACCATCTTTGTACTCCTTAGAAATAACCGTATTATAACACCTTCACTCAATTCGAACACCCTCATTTGATACAGCGGATCGGCTTAGGAGGCGTGTATACATGGTTAGATCAGTGATTTTCCTTCAGATCTAGCTTAACTGCCTTTTTTTCCTACTTGAGTCGATCTTTTGAAGTGACATTGCGTTCATGTGGTGTAGTATGGTGGTTGAGTCAGAAAATAGGAGAAAAAACAAGCCCGCCCTCGCCCTCACAACACACACATACCGCTGGTGTCAATCCCCAGAAAAGATAGATGACTATTGGAGTTATGAGAGCCTCAGAACCACTTATCTTTGTATGGTATACGGATTAGTGGGCTGACGATTGTCGGATCCCCGGATATCACAGGGCTTTTCGTGCGGATTCGTAGAGATAATGGCTAGAACAATCTGTACCGGTCCGACAAATCACCAATGGAAACGCCTAGTAATATAGAATAAAGAGAGCCGGTCCGACAAACCACCAATGAAGGAGACTCAAAACTGTCGTGGATCGTGTTTGGGCCGATGGCGGGGGGACGCCATCACAGAACCTTAGCGCCATGTCAAGGGGTTCGCAGACAAGATCGTCGCCCGCCGCCCTTCGCGCCTGGTCCGACCACTCAGATTGCAGCCTCACGAACCCCCCTCATCTTGTGATGCTTCTATATCTGTTGTCGAGAAATCCACTAGCTGAATTAGTCATTCTGACTCTCCGTCAGCTCCTTTTTTAGCGAAGCTCACTTGAGGGGTGGGCTACGTTCTAGTCTATCTTGCGAGTCGCGCATTTCCGAATAAAGTCCGCCGCTTCCGTCAAGTTGAGCATTTAAACCAAGCAAGCCATCGTCTGGCTGACTGACTAAGTAGCCTTTGCCACTGTGTTTCCTGATTTGCATGAGCCTCAGCCTCATCAATACTTCTTTCTGTGGTCAAACGAGCACTCTGCAGCGTCACTATGTCTTTTAGCACCCACGCGAGAGAGTGGTGGAAGGAGGCTGTGGTATACCAGATTTACCCAGCTTCCTTCTGCGACTCCAACGGCGATGGCATTGGTGATTTACCCGGAATCACGTCCAAGCTTGACTACCTGGTCAACCTTGGCGTCAACGTTATTTGGGTCTGCCCCATGTACGATAGCCCGCAAGTCGATATGGGCTACGACATCTCCAATTATGAAGACATTTACCGTCCATACGGCACTCTCCAGGACATGGAGGTCCTGATACGCGAAACTCATGCTCGTGGTATGAAGGTCATGCTAGACCTCGTCATCAACCACACTTCAGACCAGCATGAGTGGTTCAAAGAGTCCCGTTCAAGTAAGGATAATCCCAAGCGAGACTGGTACATTTGGAAACCGGCGCGATATTCTCCAGAGGGAGAGCGTCTCCCTCCTAATAACTGGCGGGCTGCGTGGGGTCCCGTCAGCGCATGGGAATGGGACGAGAAAACTCAGGAATACTATTTCCACATTTTTGCGGCCGAACAGCCAGACCTCAACTGGGAGAATCCAGAGACGCGCAAGGCCATCTATGACAGCTCCATGGAGTTTTGGTTGAAACGCGGAGTGGATGGCTTCCGTATTGACACCGTCAATATGTACAGCAAGCCACCCGCCTTCCCGGATGCCCCCATTGTCGACCCAACCTCATACTTCCAGCCTGGTTGGACTCTTTTCTGCAATGGCCCCCGCATGCATGAGTTCCTGGGCGAGATGAGCGAAGTTTTAAACAAATATGGGGCCATCACTGTTGGCGAGCTTTCGACTACGCCTAACCTGCAGGATGTGTTGAGATATGTCAGCGCTAAGTCAAACGAGTTGAACATGGTGTTCCAGTTTGACGTTGTTTCAGTTGGAATGGGCAAGGCGATTACCTACGATGCCAGGCCACACAACTTCGGGCTGCCTGTGTTCAAGAAGGCCGTAGATTCAACGCAGTCACTCATCCGCGATACTGACGCGTGGACTACCGTCTTCCTCGAGAACCACGACCAAGCACGGTCTATCAGCCGCTTTGCCAATGACAGTCCCGAGTTTCGCGTACGCAGCGCCAAGCTGCTAGCTCTCATGCAGGCCTGCCTCACGGGCACCCAATACATCTTCCAAGGCCAAGAAATTGGCACCGTCAACGCTCCTAAGGACCTGTACCCGCTGGAAAACTACCTTGACATCGGCAGCATCGGACACATGAAATCGATCAAGGAGAAGTACGGGGCTGACAACACGGAGGAGCTTGATAAGGCGTTTGAGTCGCTCGCATACTTTGCTCGTGACCATGGCCGTCTTCCCATAAGTTGGAGTGGTGGAAAGTACGGCGGATTCTCCGAGGAAGCTGAGAAGGCTGGGAAGGACGTCAAGGAGCCCTGGATGAAACCTCATCCTCTGGCTGGAGAGATCAATGTTGCTTCGCAACTGGAAGATCCGGACAGTGTTTTCGCGTACTGGCGCAAGATGCTGACATTCCGCCGTGAGCACAAAGACCTACTCGTTTATGGCGACTTTAATGATCTCCGGCCGGACGACCAAGACTTGTTCTTATTTGTCAAGGAATCGTCCAAGCATGCCAAGGCGCTGGTTGTCTTGAACTTTACGACCAAGGACCAGATATGGGTCAAGCCGGACGCCAAGGAGCTGGGACTGCCTGAAGGCTCAGATGTGAACCTGAGACTGATCATGTCTACGCATAGTGGGCCTGAGACAGAGGCTCTAGCTGCTCTAGAGGGGCGGGCATATCTTGTTAACCAGTAATGCAATAATGGAACGACCACGATTAGACTGATAAGTGTCAATAAAACGTAGAGGATATTTGGCTTATTTAATAAATGGAAAAAGTAGATTTTTTATATTCAATTTCAAGAAGCATAGCTCAAGTTCAATCGTCTACAAGTCTCGCACCGAAGGCCCTCCTAGCGGGTGCTTCGGCCTCTAGTACAGACTGGTGAAACTGTCCCCAGTTTGAGAAGCACACTAATGAGGTTCGATATGCTTCTAATTTACAGGCATTTTAATTCTTAACTCGTCTTGCGAAGAGTTGACGTTCCATTAGCACCGCTTTAACCGACATACTTTTAAGCAACAGTCAGAGAGAAGATATGGTAGGGGCTGGCATGTCTCTGAGTAAACACCTACAACAAGGTGGCACTCCCTTGAGAGCTCATATTTACGATGCCTTTTGTAAGACACATGTTGAAGAATCGTGGGAAATATTTCTGTTCTTGATTTATAGCAATTTCAAAAAGTTACAGGAATTATTATATAATTAATCATAATTAATCATAATTAACTATCCTGCTTCTGTTAGTTCGAGCACAATATGGAGGAGATACGTTATACCTAAAGGTCGCCAAGATGACTCGCACGATTAAGTGAATCACAACCAATACATGAGTATATGAAAAAGAAGAGAAAGAGCCATAAATTAACAGAGGAAGAGGTTCAGGTAGCCTAGGATCAATGATCATGAATGCGGATGTATAGGGTAGCTTCCAGTTCGGTAATGAGAGCGTGTGTAAATCGTGAAGGTGATATGAGACGAACATAGATCATTGAACAATCACGAACGTGACATGGAAAGAAAACGCTTGGGAATGATTTTATTTTCTCATATTAGACACATGATTCATCACTCATAAATTTAGTAATAAACTGCTAAATAGACTCGCATCTGCTAGCCAATCTGTGTTATACACGTTGCTAAATCAGCAACACCAGCTAAAAGAGCGCTAGAAAAAGATATATCCATGATTTCGCAATAGATAACGCGAAAAATAAAATAAAATGTTTCCCTCTGTCACAGCAGTGAGAAAACCTTAGCATCACCTAAGCCCCTGGTGAGGAAGAAGGTGACGAAGGTGCATCTTCCGGCTTTCTTCCGTAGACGACATAGCTGTAACCATTAATCCTGAACACACGAAAACTCTGTTTAGTGAGAGGAAATAGAACTTACATGGGAATGTAAGCATGGATCTTGGGATCACGGAGCTGCTTCCTGGCCGCAGCGCAAAAGACTCTAACCTCATCTGGAGTCCAATCCAGAAACCTGGTGTATAGAGCCATCAGCAGGCCCTCGAGACCAGTATTGAGAGTCTCAAACGCCCAGGTTCCAAGTTCCTTATAGTGCTTGTCCTTTGGCCATTGGTTGAGGGGCCACTTGAAGCGTTTCTCAACCACATCGACAAAACCGGCATTTTCAAGGAATTTCTTGTATTGGGGTGCGATGTTGATTGGACGACCGGCTTTAGTACCAGCTTCGATGCAGAGGGGCCCGAATCGACCCAATTCACTTTCTGCAGACAGTGTGCCGTCGTCGCATCCAAATGGGTGGGTAAGATCCTGCATCTCAAGGTAACCACCTGGCTCAAGGTTTCTGTCATGACCATTTAGCGACAAGTTTGTGAAATCGAAAAGCGCTAAATTTGGAGAACGAGGGATACCTACTTGTATGCCTTGTTAACGAATTCTTGCATATCAGTGAAACACCCCGTCATGACACGGGCAAGGATCAAGTCGAAAGGAGTTGACCAGGTCCAGTCTTTTTCGAGATCGTCAACTTCAAAGCTGCAATTTGGTGGAACCCTGTTTACATATGTGTTAGTATTATCAAAACATTGGACAGCATAGGATGCTTGTACAATGATGGCTGGATAGGGCTGAGATCAACGCCAACAACCTATTGTAACAGGATGTCAGAATGAAGAGTAAGACACGCTGGGTCTAGCTGGTTCACCTCTGCTTCGGGATGAATATCGGCTTTCAAACCATCAAAGTCAGCGAAGTCACTACTTCCTTGCTCAAGTCAACATACCGAACTCAATAGCCCAAATACCCGTTCCAGTGCCAGCATCTAGAACTCGCTTCGGTGGGTTGGCTGGGTCTTCGAATTTGGGGCAAAGGCCATATTCTCCTTGCAGGGTAAGAAGCCATAAGTGATGCTGTATGTCTGCTGCCATTAGCTCTGACCCATGCCTTTGAGTGTAGAGATTTACCGAGTCGCTCGTTTTCCGCATTATCATTGGGGAAACTGTATTCTGCAGCCATAACTGGTCAAAGTAGTGCCCTTAGAGCTGCCCCGCCGCATGATGTTTACATACTACCAGAACTCATGGCATGATATGTTCTCCCATTCTCCTCCTGGAATCGTAATATACTGGATCGAAGAGACGTAAGGCCGTCACTGAGGGACTAATATCTGGTTAGACAAACGGACGCGAGAGCGGGGTAGTGTTGGAACAAACTGACGGCAGAAATGGCAGAGTCATTGTCGTCGAATGTATCAGCCACCTAAATCAATGCAGTCAGTATAATATCCCAGCTTTGCGTTCTGCAGCGTTGCCAACACACCAGCGGCTCTTCTGCCTGCTCGACTGGTGCGGTCATGGTGGAGGATGCGAATCGGGACTGGCAAAACGGCGACCGATGTTGGGGATGGAAGAGCCAGGCTGCTGGATTCGGAATGGATATGCACAGGTTGGGACTATGCGAACCAAGGGAGGACCCAGGCCAGTTTCACCACTTCTGGATACCAAGTGTGGTGAGTAATGTAAGTCGAAGTTGACACCACTCTGGAGTGATGGGACATGCGGGATTTTGACTCAGTCGATTAATTACCCCGCATCCCCCACAGGATCGTACGGGAGGAGCCGCTGCATTAATGGTTTAGGGGAACCTTATGTTCATTCATTGAATTCGAATAAAACCAGCACAATGGTCGATGCGAATCCACTCAGCCAAGGAACGGGCTATCTATCCACAGAGAGCTCTGAACTTCATTCGCTTACGATATTGTGCGATCTATTAGGTATTGTCTGCACTCTATTAAATGCAACTTTCTTTGCTATTGCGGCCGTTGCATAAGTTGTGGGCATGAACCCATGCTCGAATGTCTAAAATGGGAAACCGGCGTGTCCATCTTACTGCAACCTTGCTTGCATGCTTATAATTCATCCATAAATTTATGAAACCGCGTGACCTGAATTCGCTAAACGATTCCTCCTCAATGGCGGTGTAATAATGGGCAGATGGCTATGTGAGAATTTGATCAACACTATTTTGCCCATGTTGACTGAGACCTCTTTTACTTACATCTATACTGGCGCGCGAAGGAGGCCTATACTCAGAACATTTATTTTTTTCTTCACAGAGATGTTTGTTTTCGGTTTGGAATAGGACGCCTCGGAAATGCCCTCACACTGGGCCCGGTGTTTTAAGTACTTGTCCTGACGGAGGGACAAAGCATAATTACAGGCCACCAAGTCAGCGACAAGCCCGGAGAACCAGCAATGCTTGTAGAACGGGTCCACGGCAATCAAGTGATGAGAGATTGTGTGTGAAGGTGATTTGTTAGCGAATTGTCCCTGGTCGACAGGTAATAATGCAAGGTATGAAAGAGAGACTGGTGCGTAATAGTGTTGCCGAAGAAACAATTGTCGCCAAGGCAAGACTAGAGGAACCGAGAGACAGGGTCGTTTAGCAGGCGTCGCGCTATTTGAGCGATGGTTCTGACGAGTCAAGTCGCCGTGATAGGTGACGCGACTGAGAACGCGATTACCAGGACACCACGATCACGCACCAAGGCATGCCCCTGTCAGTCATCACCTAACTAGTGATAAGAAAGACGAGGCATACTAGTCGCGTTTTACGCCAAGGAGCCTTGATAAACGAACCAGAATAGGGCCATTTTAAGTAAATTCGAATGATCCATAGCCTCAAACTTGAAATTGACTATGTTCCATTGAGGGATGTTTCCGAAGTAGACGAAGGCGAAAGGCCGCTTATCCCATACCGGTATTTGGTTAAGGAGAGGGTTGATCTTTTTCCTTCTTTTTCCTCTTATCCTTCTTTCCCTTCTTACTCTTCTGCTTTCTCTCTTTTTCTGCCTCAACCACTCTCACTATGCTTTGGACCTCATCCCCTCCCCGCTCGAGTAGACATGTTATCACTTCTTTTCCCCAATCCCCATTCCGAGTTGCTGCCCTAACCACTTCTTCTGTAATCTGGACCTCTTCTTCTCTTTGTTCAAGTAGAGCCTTCATCGCTTCTTGATCAAATAGTGCTGCGATCTGAATGACAGCCTCCTCTGTGATTCGCACCCTATCCCATCGTTGGTCTAGTAGAAGCGTCATAACTTCCTTTCCGCCGTGCCTATTCTCAGCTACCGCCTTAACCACTCCTTCTGTGATCTGGATTTCATCTTCGCTTTTCTCAAGTAGCAGCTCCATCACTTCTTGGTCAAATGATGTTGCGATCTGAATGATAGCGTCCACTGCGACTTGTATCCGGTCCCATCGTTTGTTCAGTAGAAGTTTCATCACGTCTTTTCCATTGTGCCTGTTCTCAACTGCCGCTTTAACCACTCCCTCTGTGACCTGAATTTCATCTCCACTTTTCTCAAGTAGAAGCTTCACTGTTTCTTGATCAAATGATCTCGCAATGTGGACGATAACCTCTTCTGTGACCCGGACTTCACCTCCCCTCCACTTGAGTAGAACCTTCATCACTTCTTCATCAAACGCTGTTGCGACCCAGATCACCCCTTTCTCAGTAATGTGGACATAATCTCCCTGTCGCTTCAGTAGGTCTATCACCACCTCTAGCTTCTCTGCTTCCTTTGTTTTCTCTGCCTTCTCCGGACCACCTTGACTTCTGTAAGTCAATGCTAGGTTGACCATGCTGTTCAGCGTATGTGGGTGATCCGCCCCTAGCACCTGCTTTCTTGTTTGTATCAAGTGGCAGTACAACGCTTCTGCCTCCCCCCATTGCCAGTTTTTCTTGTATATTAACGCGAGGTCGTCCATTGCTGTGAGTATGAAGGGATGGTCTTTTCCAAATTCCCCCTCGACTACCCCTATTGCCCGCTCAAGTCTTTCTCTTGCTCCTCTATACTTGTCTAAGTCTTGGAGTATTAGACCGACGTTTCGTAACCTGGTCGCTTTTTCTAAACAGTCTTCCGACTGTGTCGATAAATCCTTCGGTAACCGGCTGTTCATGGAGGACTCATAGTCCTTTCCATCTCTCAACCTTCCCGGGGACTCTTCCCAGTCCCAGACAAGAAAAAACTCATGCGGGAAAGTTGTTATCAACCGTAGGAGTTCTGACCATTGGATATATCCACTCCTAGTTTGTTCGCGATCTGGAGGAGTAACTGTAATGGTGATAACGGCGCAATAATCATCGACTAGTCTGATGATAGTCGGCTTTGACGCACCTTGCAGAAGGCAGACAAGATCGTTCTCTTGGATGGATGTCGCAGATGCTGGAACCGTCCAACGAAAGCTCCCTTCCCGGCCCAAATACATCAGTGCTGTACTTGAAGTGATGACCAGGTTCTGTCTGCCATCCGAAGCACTGTCGCGTTTGACTGAGGACACGTGACCAAGAATACATCCCTTGTTCTTAATTACTGCAATCTCTCTCTCGTTCCAAGTCTCTACGGATACCTGTTCACCAAGAAGAAAGTTGACAAGTTGTAGGAAGAGCTTTTCCCACGAGATTTTATAGTCAGGTAATAAACCAGCGGCGCCCGGGTCATCAGAGCTCATACCGAGCAAAGCATAAACTTTGTCATGGCGCTCACTTGCCTGGCGGTTGTGGTACATATCAATCAACTCGCCTAGAGGACGTATATCTAGGGAGAACCTGGCTGATTGACTAATCGCCTGTTTCGGCCGGAACGTTGCGCCTTGTATGAGGTAGTTCACTGAACGGATAAGTGCCTCCAAGTCGGGGTAAGCTCCATAGGAGAGCTTCAATGAGCTTAAACCTGAGCAGAAAGCGTATCCATCAATCTCTGTGGAACCACACCTGATCAGGATATGTCGTGCTGCGGCAACCTCTTGAAGCACCTACAATGATGTTATTAGTAAATCTGCCTAAGCTGTTGACCGTGTGCTCTCTTACCCAGACACGCTGGAACCAGGGCCGTCGAAGCAGCTTGATGATTGCTTGTTGGTTTGTTTTATCTGTTGAGGACGTCATAGACCCCTCTTCTGCAGCGACACGTATTGCCTCGAGCGCGTGATCGCCATCAGTTTCCGCCTGCCCAAGCCAAACAATTACACGACTTGATTTAGCATAGATCATTGCCATAGATTGGACTTGGCGATTTCGCTCTTCCACGTCTCTCTGGTTGATACAAATAGCATCGACCCAGATAACTCGTTCCAAAAAGCGATCTCGAAGATGTTTTATTGCTGCATAAAGGTTTGGAGTGACAGGGAAGTCACAGTTATTTATAGAAATAGACTGAGGCTTGTCTGAAGAGCCCCATGTGTAGGATAAAGTCTCGTACAAATGTCCCTGTTTGCTTGAGTCTCGGAGAGAGTAGTCGAAGAGCTGGCATTGTATTGCACTGTTTTCATGCTGATGCGGCAATAACCGAAGCAACCGAATAGTTCCCTCCGGCAGAGGAGAAAAGCAATACGGAGACATGATGCAAGAAACGGCGCATCAAAGCGATCTTAGGTATGATAGGTACTTCTGAATGAGCCCTTTAAAAGAGCCTGTGTTGTCTCTCTGTGGACAATTTCTCAGTGATCATGGTCATCAAGCCGTTAAGTCGTTATTGGGAAGCCCGGTGTCGCTGACCAGCCAACCCGGCGAGCTGCGTGTCACAATGTAATTGGTAGGATTGTTGACCTTAGTCTCTGTTGCCCTTATGTTGTCATTCGCTTTGTATTGGGGGAAGTATTCTACTTTTGCTAGCAGTTGCAACAATTATGAGCCCCGGACGGCGCATTGCTCAATGAGTGGCGCCAACGAACTGTAACTTCTGTTAGTTTGAATTGCTGGATTGATTTAAATTATGATAGACTGACTATATGTTGAAATGGTTTGAACTGCTTTGAGCATTATGATGCACACAGTGTGATATAGCACCTAGGCGTATAAATACTGTGTTGTCGACTACTCCGTCGTATCTAATGTCGCTCAATAGATGCGCCAGTCATTCCGCAGCTTTCTGTGTGAATGTGGTCATTAGAATGGTGATTGCAAGTTGGTGGACTTCTTCGCTTATTTTGCGTACGCTTATTGAGTTCTTGCAAGGCGAGCTTTTCAGCGTTGGCAAGCCATTCTGTTAGTATAATGTCGAATCCGCCAGACAACCGTCCTTCTAGTGCCTGAACTTCTAGCCCCTATCCATTCCAATTCAATGCTCGGGATGTTGCCGACATGATCTTGAGACTGCTCGTTACCAGCTCGGAGAGAAGCGCCGAGCTGTTTTCATCGGCTAAGTCGTCCGGATAGGAAGACTGAGAAGTGGGACTCATTTTTCGCTTCTGCCGGTGCCCCCGTACAACTCGCAAAATTAGTGCGGTGTCCCTGTACAGTGGGCGGGCTTGCGAAAGCCGTGCTGAGAGAGAGATTCTGTGTCGATGCTATCATATTTTCCGTCAAAGGCCGACTCAAATAGCTGATAAAAATACATGTACCCGGGCTTGTGGTCAAGATCGAGCATGCCACTGTTGGATGAGCACTTCCTAAAGCCTTCAATTCCATTTTTATTGCAGCTGGTGTTTCTTGATTTCATCTCGTACCTTCGGCAGTTCTTTCTTTATGCGAGGGTCAGGAAGGTCCAGCATGAATGCCAAAATCCATGTAGTTTAAACAAACCTTCACAATCGAGCTGACCGAGCTCCCTCGACTCAAAGCTGGGCCTCCACAACTAACGCCGCGTGAGAAAGCAGAATATCGCATTTGGTTCAACCAGGCCGTTCTTTGCGTTGGATAGTCCTGTTGAAATCCCGTCGCCCCAGTTCATCCCCAAATAGAACGAGAGCATGAGGCTTTGCGTCAACTATATTCGCCTAAACAATGGTACCAATTCCAGAACTTGCGCTCTCATTGAAGATCATGATCATCGCGGTATCATTGTATAGCCTGTAGTAGTAGGATCGACCTTGAAGATGTATTCCGCCACCTCCGAATCCATCGGCAAGACAGCCGAAACCCGGTTCTCGACTTTCCGACGGACAGTCCTTCCGTTCGGACTTGACAAAATTCCCGGGAGAATTCCAACTTCGGATTAAGGAGATCCTTTCGCTAGTGCTAGGAGACTATGTGTACATTTAGCTAGATGACATTCTCGTGCACACACCAACACGCCAACAACGCATGCATCGACCACGTACGACGAATCTTTCTAAGCAAATGACGTGACCGTAAACAAGAAGTCTGTCTCCTGCCTCACTGGTACTAGCATTCAGTACTGAGATTACCGCTATGCCAAGGTCAGTTACCAGCCGATCC
Source organism: Mariannaea elegans (assembly GCA_930272665.1). NCBI lineage: Eukaryota > Fungi > Ascomycota > Sordariomycetes > Hypocreales > Nectriaceae > Mariannaea > Mariannaea elegans. Next base: position 19,692 of record CAKNEU010000097.1, read on the forward strand.
GACGATATGCTAATTGGCCTACCTACTCCGTACCCAACATCAAACAAACCTGCGCGCTTTCCTTAGCCTTAAGAATCAATTCTGAAGTAACATCCCCCACTACGGGCACTACGCTGGTCCACTATACGTGGCCAGCCACCGGGAATGAATGGCGCTAAAACCGCGTAGCTCGACCGCTCGTCCCAAGAACTTGGGCAACGGTATGTCATCCTGAGTGTGATATTCCAATACCCATAGCTTTGCTGGTAATTTATAAAGTTGATTTAGGCTTGCATCAGCATAGCTATCTAGCCTAGCCCGAGTGCCACAGAAGCAAGTCCTCCCGTCTGTGAGAGTGAGCCATATGGGAACGACTACTTACACATTGGGTGCAAAAGAAGAGCCAAACTCTGAGATAGTCGACCGGAGTTACTGGAGGTAAGATTGTACGTAATTGGTTTGCTTTGGGTTCCACGTGATAGGCTACGTGGTGGGCACGCTAGAGCGGGGGAAGGCTTCTGGAAACGGATCTGTCGCCTCATGAGCACATCCAACTATAAATTTATAAATTTAACGAAAGCTCTGTGAGTCATTGACCACCCAAATAGCTAATAGAACTCACCAAACTAAGATGGCAGCAGCAATCTCCCAGCTCATAGGTCAGCACCGACCGGACTTGCAGCCCCTTCAGGAGCTTTACAAGCACTTTCACCAACACCCAGAGCTTTCCAACCAAGAGGTTGAGACGGCGGCTACTATCGTCTCAAGACTTAAAGCCATTGGCCTGGACGATTTAGTCGTCAAATCCCAGATTGGCGGTCATGGGCTCGCGGCCATCCTTCGCAATGGCGATGGTCCCACCGTGCTCCTCCGAGCAGATATTGATGCCTTGCCAGTAGAGGAGCGCACAGGTCTGCCTTACGCGAGCACCAAACGCATGATCCATGCTGCTACAGGAGTTGAGAAGCCTGTGATGCACGCTTGCGGTCACGACATGCATATCGTGTGCCTGTTAGGTGCGGCAGAGATACTCTTTTCGTCCAGGGATGCGTGGGCTGGAACACTGGTGTTGGTCTTTCAGCCGGCAGAGGAGCGAGGCACAGGGGCGCAGGCCATGGTAGACGACGGTCTGTATACCCGCCATGAAGTTCCTCTTCCGGATATCGTGTTGGGAGCTCACGTAAGACCGCTTCGTGCTGGCTCAATCGGCACACGCAGAGGGCTTGTCGCTACCAGCGCGGACAGTCTCCGAGTCACTATTTACGGTAAAGGATCCCACGCAAGCATGCCACATACTTCAGTGGATCCAGTCGTCATTACAGCCAACACAATTCTGAAGTTGCAGACCCTGGTGAGCCGGGAGACTGATCCAGCGGAATCCAGTGTTGTCACTGTCGCGACTGTGCATGCCGGTGACGCAGAAAACGTTATCGCAGACTCAGCTGTGATGGGGATAGACACGCGTTCTACTACAGTGGCAACGAGAGAGCGTATTTTGAATCGCATAGAGACGATTGTACGCTCTGAATGCTCCTGTGCCCAGGTGCCCAAGAGTCCGGATATCGAGCAGACACGGGCTTTCCCTTTGACCATAAATGACGTGGCGGTCACTAAGAAGATCGAGGACTCGTTTGCGAAGCATTTTGGAGAAGGACCAGGTCAGTTCGACAGAGAAATGTCGAGACTGAGCTTCAGCGAAGATTTTCCTATATTGGCAACGGCGATTGGGAAGCCGTACTGCTTTTTCGCGTATGGATGTGTAGATGAGGCGGCATGGGACAAAGCCGAAAGAGAGGGAACTATCTCCCAGACTGTGCCCGCCAACCACTCGTCGATGTTTGCACCGGTTATTATGCCAACGTTGAAAACCGGGTTGGAAGGGTATGCAGTTGGAGCCTTGACATTTTTGGGGAGGGATGTCTAAACAGAGTTATCCTGAACTTCATTAATAGCTGCATTAGGTGGTTGTGTTATTAATACTTTCATGAATTCAATCAAAATACAGAAGATGTTCAGGTCTGCAAGAGAGTTCGTAATTGCGTTACCACCTATAAGTAGGAACATGCTGCCTTGCCTGCGTCATCCTACAGAAATCACAGCGTATCTAATGTATCTCGCTTTACCATATGCCAAGTCTATGGTGACGGAGACATGTCGGAGATCATTCTAGCTGGGACTGGCTATCTAACCTGCGATTGTTTGGTGTGACTTGTGCTACATTTGTAGGGTAGCCCATCCCATTCTGAAACTCAAGGAGGAATGGTATTGGTCTCGCATGAGGAGGTGGACAGTACAACGAATATCTTCTCTACCTTTCTGCAATGGCAAGTCCATGAACCTGCCCTCAAGGTTCGGTATTGTAATGTGACTATATCGACATATGAGTCTAGTATAAGTAGGAGTATTTCGATAAATGTTTTATTTTTATTTTTTTAGAGACACAGCACTCTCTATCGAAGACTATGTGTTGAGGAGGATATGCTTCGTACGATTTTCACCACAGTGATAAGTGTAAGTCCGTATTACCCTGAAATATCAAAGAAATGGCATGTGTATTATCCAGCCCATATAATGCTGCAGACTTTTGACAAGATCTCGCTAGCGGCCCTCACGACTCCATCGAGCCCTATAGTCTAGGACAGGAACAAAATCCCGGCTATTGCCGGCAGGCTGTTGCCGGCATCGGGCGATGCGGACACAAGCTTAACTCCAAGCCTGACGCCTTGACTCATCCATGGTTTAGCTTCCTCCGTTCTGCGGACTTAACCACGCAGTGGGAGGTGATATAACAATGCTAAAGTCCGCTGAGTCTATCCGACGATTTCCGAAAAGCCTTGTACGTGTCGGAATATAAGTCGGACAGCTTGCTATAGCCTAGTCCAGATATTATCGATACGTATTTCCACTTATGATTAAACCATGAATGCGTTCGAGGACCCCGATCTGCAAAGCAGCTTAAATGTCGTCAGCGCCTCGATTCAAGCGATCGCGCAACGACTTGTGGAGACCACGCATGATGTCGAAGCGGACCGCATTGTGAACATTGCTCAGCCGGCAGACATTCCCATTCTCAAAGCCCTTAGCACACCAGGGACTAATCACTCCGTGGAGCAAGCCATTGAAGATGCTTTCAGTATTTTCGATTATCGGGCTCGCGTCAACCACCCTCGCTTCCTTGCATTCGTTCCTGGTCCCGCTCACCCCGTCTCTTGGTTAGGAGACTGCATCACAAGCGCCTTCAATTCCTTTGCGGGATCGAAAATTCAAGGCTCGGGTGTTGCTATAGTGGAAAAGGAGCTGATAAGATGGCTCGCATGTAAGGTTGGACTTCCCAATACGGCTGGTGGAGTCTTTGTCTCTGGCGGATCAATGGCCAATTTGACTGCCATGGCATTGGCTCGAGATGCTATTCTCCCTTCCGGGAAAGAGAATCTTGGCGTGGCCTACTTGTCCGATCAGACGCACTATTCCGTGGCCAAGGCGCTTAGAGTCCTCGGATTCAAACATCATCAGATACGACTCATCCCCTCCAATGCAACCTTTCAAATGGACACCTGTCAACTCCTAGCGGCAATTCAAACAGACCGCGAAACTGGCCAGGTGCCCTTCGTCGTCGTTGGAACTTGTGGAACAACGAATACTGGTGGTGTCGATTGCATGGCAGATCTCGCTGAAATCTGCAGCAGAGAGAATTTATGGTTCCACGTCGACGGGGCTTACGGCGCATCTGCTGCCCTCTCTAGATCAAGAAGTAATGCCGTGGATGGACTCGGTCTTGCAGACAGCATATCCTGGGACGCCCATAAGTGGCTCTTCCAGACCTATTCATGCAGCCTGATCCTCGTAAAAGATCAAAAGAACTTGATCAAAAGCTTTGGTAACGACGGGGACTACCTCCGTGACGCCTTCGATGACGAAGCTATACCTAACTTCTGGAACTACGGGATTGAGTTGACACGGCCAGCTCGTGCTATGAAATTGTGGTTCACTCTGCGGGTGCTTGGTATTGACACCATTGGGCTGATGATTGACCAAGGGTTCCTCCAGGCTGAAAGGGCGCAAGAAGAGCTGAGCAAGTTGAAAGATTGGGAAGTAACTAGCTCCGCAAGCTTGGCGATACTGACCTTTCGGTATGTTCCACCAGGGAAAACAGAGGTGGAACTCAATGAGCTGAATGGAGCAATTTCCCATAGACTCCTTTCCGAGAATATTGCCACAATTCTCACAACTAAGTTGCGGGGGAAGGTAGTGCTACGTATTTGCTCTATCAGCCCATTTTTGACGGTCGATGGCATGGCAGATTTAATTCAAAAGATAGACCAGCAGGCTAGAGTTCTGTCTAAGACTTGATAGATGGGTAGAAACCACACGTCCACAAAACATTTACAATTATTAACCCCCGACTGCCAGAGAAAAGGCAACTGTAACCACTGTGTAATTAAGAGGCTTCAAAAGATATTTCTTACCCTCAGGTTACAAAGGACTTTAACACATTGCTACATTCTATATATACATATATAGCGAGTGATTTACATAATCATACTGCTCAAACGTCGGTTATAGAATCTAATATATCTAATACATAAGATATGAATATAAAAATAGAACATTATATGCGCCTGAAAGAGAAAGGTTCCGTAGCATCAACCTGAGAATAATGTAGCTTTGGATGGGGCGCTTGGTGCCGTGGAATGCTGTCCGAATAATGGAGCTCACCTAGAGCCGTACCAGCAGCTCCTTCTTCAGATGTAGAATTTCTTGAACGCATAGTGCTTAGGATTTTAGATTCTTACTTAGATGCCCTGCATAGAGGGTAGTAAATGCTGATTAAATTAGTCATCTGAAATAGGGCGTCTGTAGCTTAGGAGATGTCATGGGGCAGCATTGAGGCAGAAGCGGTACATTACTATACCCCATCGCAAGCATCCTTGGTGCCAATCCATTATGATCCGGAGGATCAAGATGAACACGGTCAATATCAAGCATCAAATTTCCGGCTGCCTCGATCCACCTGATCTAGGTAGTGCTTGATGAAGAATGCTAACGAGGAGCAGTGGTGTGCGTCCCCATACGTTGCGGGTTACGTTAATGTCGAACTTTCTTTACCAACAACCGCACGCCATCCACGCAGGCGTACTCTGCAGCCCAATGCAGCGCCGTTTGGTCATCGTTATCACGCTCCATCTGTTGAACAGTGGCTAAAGTAAAGTCCTAGATTTAAGTTGAAAGAACCTAACGTCAATAAGCTGACAGCGCCTATGGCTGCAGACTTAGCAAGCAACTTCTACGTAATGCCCGCTAATAAGTGGACGACTATCTAATGTGAATAGCGGAAAACGCGGCATTTGAGCGATAAAGCTGAGGTAGGGTAGTGGAGAAAATCTAGAAACCCAATCCAATCAACAGCAACAACCCCGACGTTGCGTCATTTGACTGCGTGTGCCGGAAGCCTTTGCATATGTTCCGACGGCTTGCCAGACCTCAGCTGCCTGCACCGTCCAATCACCTGATATTATTTCCAGCCTGATGAACTAATGGGCTGTCAAACTTAGCACGGTGGCTGTCGTGCTCTGGTAAAGGGCGTTTGTTCAGCCAGCCACATCAACAGGACCAATATTTCAATTGGCTACCACAACAACCATGCCCAATCCCATATCTACGCAACTCAGAGTTAATAAGCAGATAACTGCTCACTCCGTTTTTGAAATAGGGCTGTCGCGCGCACAGAGCCCAACAGTAATGCTCACGTTGCTGGCGCCTTGCCATTTACTCACTTTGGCATAAAAATGTACCCTCTCCCTAGAGAAAGTGTGGAAGCTCCCTGCTTTTGATTCCGAGTGCCTATTCGGATCAGTCCTAGATTTACTTCTTCTTCAATACGAGAATCACTATATCACATCGGCATATTCCACTACAGCATGACCGAAAGCCTCGCTTATGAGAAGCTCTCTCTATCGGACGACGCTTCACAACTCGTGCAGGATGAGCAAACGCATACCCATTCAGATCACCGAAAACCCCGACCAAGAAAAGTGTTAAAGTCATGGCCTCTCTTAGCCGCTCACACCGCTGGCTGTATCGCCCTAGCCTTAGTACTAGTCTTTGCGGTTAACGGATACAATGCCATCGACAGTTCAACATCACATTACATCGATAGAAAACTCCATCTTCGGGTTTCCGATATCACAACACTAATTTCCGCAGGACTAGTAATCGTCAAGTTTTTTACTACGTCGTGGGCGGCCATTGCGATATGGAGATGCGCGTACGAATTGACGCACAACGCCAAGACAGCTCTTAGTCCGAAACAACTTTTGTTCATGACAAGATATAAACTACCCCCTTGGGCGAGGCATCCCTTCGGAAGGCCGAGGGATCCGCGCAGCTGGACGATTGCTATAGTCCTGCTATTTGCACTTCCCCAACCTTTCATCGCGCCCCTCCTCTCTGGCGCGGTAAACTGGAACCCGTCGTCCATTCCCGGAGACGCAACTGTCCCAGTGAACTCGACCGTCCCGACTGCAACTTCAGATTACTGGTATCAATATTTGATTTATTCGTACGCCACCAAGAGAACCAACATCCTTCGCATGGCCACGGGGCTTGCAGGCATGGCATGGGCCGATAGCTCGACGATATCCAAGAATGGGACTTCTTTGACGGGAAATGGATGTCGCCATGTCGTCAACGACGACGGCCTGACGGTGAACTCGACATTGGCTAATTCCATCGTCCCTTGCATCAAATTTCATAACATCTCCTGGGCAATGTCAGCTGCTGAGATCCCCGCCCCGGTGTCCGAGCTGGTTACGTCACGCGCTACAAGTCTAAGCCTCATTAACGACACCCTCGACTTGTACACAAATCCTGGCCATGCTCTCCTCTTCAATGCTAGCAACCTTTGGGACACTTCCCAATATGGTCTCCCAGAGGCCACTCTTGTCTCCGGCACTCAAAGTCTAGGCCTCCTCATTGCAAACCAATACACCGATGATTGCAAGGGTCTCAAGGTAAACAACTTTGGAGATGTCGACAAAATCCCACAGTACAAGTATGGCTGGGCACTAGGGACCTGTTTTATCTTCGCCAACGTGACACTGAGCGCCGGTGTGACTACCAGCAAAGTGAGCACCTACATTTCGCCGCGAGTGGTCGAAGACCAAACCCCTATTGACGACGTTGTTTTGCATGCAAATCGCTGGGTCCAAGCGTCCCTCTGGCTTCTTCCAGACCTGATGACTACGGTATCCTCGATGAACTCCTCTCTGCTCCCGACTTGGGATAATATCGATCTTTACGTGGAGAATCTCATTCGCCAATGCTATTTAGCCGCATGGGATAGTTTCCATCGGTCATTCGACACAAACGGGACCATATCCCTTGCAAGACCCCGAGAGTCCAGGGTCCAAGCCACCGTCTCTAACTCACGCGTATTTTCATGGCTGGCTATTTCACTACTTCACACTGTCAGTGGCATTCTGCTGATTTTACTGTTCATTGGGTCCGATGAGCCAGATGTGCCGAAGAGCGAAGATTCTTCGGAGGTGATGGAAGCCGTGACAGAGATCATGAACAATTCTTGGGGTTGATTTTCTCCTAGATTATGCCATTCGAACTTGGTTATTTCGTTATATTCAAAAGATTTTTCATGAAATTTACAAATTGTATCCTTCTGTACTTGCTTTCCCTACGGGTAAGTATTATTAGCCTGGATTTCGGCTGTAAACCCAACGCGCGAGCAGCAAAATATACCCGTCAAAAATGATTCCGGGGCTATGTAGCATCCCTTTCTCTTTTCAACTCATTTCCTTTCGCAAAATCTGACTGCCTTTCTTTCTTTGTGGGTGTCCGATCCTGGGGCTTCATATAACAGTTCGTTTTCTGCATTCTTGTGCCCGGTCTCCATCTTCCGTAAGGTGCGACTCCAAGGATTCAGCACAGACCCGGAGCCAGATGCCAGATTTTGCAGTCTTCATATTTCAGGCGGTCCATCTCCGCCGCATTTACCTAGATTTGCTTCTCCTGGTAAACATTGTGTCGAAAATTCTCCTTGCAAGACTCCCTTGCCAGTTCAGTCTTTTTATCTAGAAGGTCCACCCTAGGGATTGGAAAAGGCTAAGTCTCTAAATCTAGAACACCACGAGACAGAATAAAAAATCCCGCCATTCCCTTAATATCTACAGCCAATAACCAGAATTATCGCAATTATTATTGCAATCATTATTCATGACAACATCCCCGGCTCCGACTTGATAGCAGTACTATCTTCATTTGCAACCGCCTCCTTAATCGCGAGCACTGTATTCACATGACTCGGGGCAAGGACGCTTTCCTCGCTGATGGCCAATAATCTCGCTGTCTTAATCACATTCTCGATCTGCCGTCCGTTGAGTTCCACTCGTGCAAGTTGCTCGAGCTGACGTCCTAAAAGACCATATCCCTTGGAACCAGGCTTTGCAAAAGTATTCCAAATATGCAGCCTGCTCGCAAAATCTAGCTTCGGATAGTTGATGGTTGTCATGTCTTACGCGGTTACAACCTAATGCACGCTATGGGCAACACTCAGAAACAACAAGCTACCCCTTTCTGGTTCTACTGGTTAGCCTGTGAGCCGGTGATTGTGGAGGACACGTGCCCCGGTAATAAAGGCCTAGCCCATAACAAGGGCTGGAAAATACAGGATTTCAGTAACAACATCACGGACATAGGCTTAATATTCACTCGTAATGCGGTAGCTACATGTTTACGCGAATACTGAATCTTCGACAATCACACACTTGAATCTGGGGTAAATCCGGGGGGATGTTATTGGTACACGATGCGATTGGCCACACGGTTCGTGATCCGCAGGACTAGTCTTCTTCTGTGAGGTAAACCCGCCGGATCCGCCATACTGTCTCTCTGGGGTGGAGGGTCCGAAGGACCCATCAGCTCGGGGCTCGGAAGGGGCCCCAAGCCAAACTACCCAGCCGGTGGCATAATTCTTATGAAGTAAATGTAAAAGAAATAGTTTTTTTCGTATCTCTCCAAAATTTCCGCTGCTCAAGAGTCCAGTGTGTTTAATAACACGTCTTAGCACGGATAGGGGGGGGGGACAAACGGCAAGCTACCTCAACGGAATGGACGAACCAGTCAGTGGAGCTGGACGCGGTGCGTATAGGGTCGGGATGAACTTTCTCCAGGGATAATGCTAACATTGCTTATTAGGCATTAGTCAAGCCATGGCGAAGGCTTTTACTCACGCCTCCACTAAGGCACGGATCCTGACTGCGCTTGAAGGGACTGGGTTGGAGAAAATAATACAAATAAGTCGATTAATTCGGATTGCGGCGTTTTTTCTCACCTACTGGATATTCGAGATCAGACCGAAGCTGAAACTTTTGTGAAAGGTGCCGCGTGCCGGGTTGATAGGCATGTTGATGTGCCGCCAAGTCAGAGCCTGGTGCTTGGTGGAGCGGCCTAGACGTAGATCTCAAGGGTCTCTACACCTTCATTGTCATTTTTTCCCCTTAATAATGCAGAGGCAGCAATTCGGTTGCATCATCTTCACCTCTTCAAGCGCCGCCTGTCTGATTGAAGCCGATCAGAAGGACCCCCGCCTCGATGGTCCTTCATTAGTAGGTCCTGCTTGTGTTTTTCTAGCGCCCGGTGGAGCCGACCCTTTGAGTGGACGGTTTGTGGATACCCAGATGGGTAGTAGAAATGGTCTCTTTTCTCTCAACCCCCTCTTTCTCATCTCCTGTTAATACAATTCGGTACTTCATGAGATCAGTCAATTTGAAGAAGATTATTTGCAGCTCCATCTCTTCGCAGATTATGCGACACTCATATTCTCTTCGCTCATGGGGACGACTCTGGTATTGGTTTCATGAGTTCTGGTAAGCAGACACTTCCAACACTTCCGTTTCTGTCCTTGGTCCCTCCATATTGAGCGCAGCGCAATCTTGACATCCATTTGTAGACCTGCGCTTGTAGCTTCATTTTATCCTCCATGTCTACCCCTTGGCTCAAAAGGTAGGAAAACTCCAAATTTCTTCTGGCCTCCTGGCTGCGGCAATGAAGCAACAAGTATAGCTTTGCTAGCGACCAGAAAGGCATCGGATCTATGCTGAATCCCATATTTTCGGTTTCGCCGCGAACATAGCGTCGTTCTTCCCATACGAGGAGCCATTTCTCTAATACTTCATTAATATCCTGCAGACCTGAGTGTCCATAAGATGAGACCGCATCATTGGCGAGAGAAGCAATGTATGAGCTATGGAAATTTTCGAGAATTTCTGTTGCCAACTCTTCATCCCCGTTATTTCTTGGTGCTATCAGAAGCTGAGGTTGAGGCAATTCTGGCCGCGTCTTTAGATCGGATTGGATGGCAACCCATACCATGAAATGAAGGCTGTGGATCAGCGTGAACATACCCCCTGCTGATGGCTCGAATGGCGACTGACTGACTCCCTGTCGTAGATGTTCTAGGGCTGTAGATAAGTGAATGGGGGGCGGAGTCGACTGAAGGTGTTTGAGGCACTCGTTTGCTGTGCTAGCTTCCCAGCAAGCCTCGTAGCAGGGCAAATTGAAGTCAATGTGGAAGGGCGAGAGGTGGGAGGAACTCCCACGAAATATGCAGGAGGAGACGTTCTGATTGAATATAGCATTCGCAATTCTGTACATCTCCCATTAGTATGCGCCCACTCTCATCTTGTTAATGGTTCCTCTAACCTTGTTCTTGTTTCGCGGTGGATCCACTCATTCCAAGAGAATGTGTTTTCATCCTGCATGCTGTAGTCCAGAGCCTCTTCGACCTTTAGGATATTCGCTCTCTCCGCCATCTGAAATTGCATTTAAGTCAGTAGGTGTACTAGTCTCATCTTTCTAAGCCAATTGGAAGACAAACAGATATATTTCTCGTCATTTGAATAGTTACAAACTTCCAAGCGGCGTCATCTTGCGATGTTGCTAGAACTACGGAAGCACATAGGCTTGCCTGCAGCGCTGATAATGGTGGTTCTGTCATGTTTTTCTCGTGCTTTCCCAAAGTCAATAAGTTCAAACGAAGCTTTTTAAATCAGTCTGGCAGTTGAAACTTACACTTTGATTCTCAATGTCGCTTAAAACAAGCATTGCCAGCTTCAATACCTGCTGAGGTTGTGCGATTGACCTATCATAGCTTGCGCCGACACAAAACATACCCAAAAGAAGGTGTGCAGGGCTGTCAAGCAAGTTGAACGTACTGGAGTGGATTATGCGAAAATGGCGTTGAAAATGCTGTCCACAAGATTCGAGACCCCTTGTAAGCTTTTCCCGAGTTAAACACTCCTTCAGGTCGAAATCTGCCGCATTCCACCCTGTGCGGTCTACTAGAGCCTTGATCTCTTTAAGTTTGTAGAGGAGGGGATCGACTTGGTGCAAGTGGAAACAATTGGTGCTTAGTGTTCCGGAGATCTGGTTAGATGCTGATGCACTCAATATGTCCATTCGTCGTGAAGTGTCAGTATGATTTCCACTTAGAAGGATTGAGTATAATGATTTTGTTTACCTGTGACTGCAGCAGTATTTCGTAGGGGATTCGGCAAGGAATCAGGAGCGAGATTCGGTGATTCGAGGTTCTGGTGACCATTGGGGGTCCAGTTGAATGTCCAGAAGTCATGTCCAAAATCTAGCAAATCTGAACCAAAAATACTGGTGCTCGCTTGCCACTGATCTGTTGTCTGCAAGCTGTCATTATGGTCATGGAAGCGGGATTCATTTGTTTCTTGGGAGTTGAACCCTTCGAAGATTGATGACTCTCCTGCTTCAAGCGTCTGGGTGCGTTCAAGATTCTGCTCAGCCGCTCTTCTGTCACCTAGGCTCTGCTGACTCGTAGCTGTCTCGACATGTCTGAGAAACTGATTCCGTTCGTAGTCGCATATGGTTCCGCTCTTCGTGCAAGTCTGACAAGGCTGCTGTCGATCACATTTTGTCTTAAGCTTGGCACATTGCCTGCACACTTTCCTTAGTCGAACTCTTCCACTAGAGTTCTCTGTCACGGCAACTTCGCCATTGGAGGATGCTTGGTTGCAGCGTCGCTTGTGCCGCGATAGGACGTCGCTATGCATTCCCCAAGTCAGCATTAGTATCGTACAAAGTAAAAACACCGCGGGTAACGATGACGTACCTGCGTGAAAAAGCTTCGCCGCACAAGCATGAATACGGTTTCAGTCCCGTGTCTATTACGCAGCAGTTAGTGACGTGACGCGAGATGGAGCTGCTAGGTAGCATGCGGCATACGCAGAGCAATGTGTCTCCTCAGATGCTCAACCCGTGCAAATGATCGAGTGCAGTGTATGCACTTATACGGTTTTGACTTGAGATCCATGGGCGCCTCGCAAAGAAGGACGCATTTGGTGACAAATGCATGCCGATCCGAGTCTGCTCCACGTTACAATCTGGGGTAATGGGAGGAAAATGCGGGGAAACGGAGAGACCTTAATCCGTTTGTCAGCGCCAGATTAAACAAACCGTACTAAGTTACCTTGTCTTCGTGAATCACCAGGCGTCTGGCCGAATACACAAACGGAAATAGACCAAGCTACTAGTCGCCTGCTATTCTAAGTTAAGTAAGACACTTCCGCCCCGGACGATAACAGCGAATCGATGGCTGTATGGGTCTCACAAATAGACTCATGACTCTCAATTAGTTGAATAATTGAAAGCTGGTAGCAAGATGTCCTTATCTTAGTACGCAAACACTCCATCCAGCCAATTCAGAGGCGAGATAAGTTCGTGGCTAATTGAAATAATCTTTAACTGCTATTCGTTCAAATAATCACGCGATTGAAAGACCTTGGTTTTGGTTGTCTGATGTTACCCGTGTGTTTACATTTATTGCTACCATGCTCTTAACACTGAAAGCTGGCATGCATCAAATCAGCTGTTTTTTTGCCCGATTAAAGTTGTGCCTTGTTTATTGAACTATTCTAAATGTTGACACAATGAGATTTCTTTACAAGAGTGCTGTAATCGACACTAATAGATAGCTTCGGGGCAGGGCAGTTCCTCTCTAGCTATTTCACTATACTCTAGCTTTAGCACCCGGAATCTTTGGGTAAAATGGGCAATAGGAAAATATAAGTGTTCATATAGGATCCAGCATAAAATTCAAGGAAATGCCTCAATTGTTCCATTACGTTGCTCTTGCTTTCTTCAAGCACTAGTGATAACAACGAAATGTAAATGGATTCTCAGCATACTCCACCGCCGTATACATTGCTACTCCTCTTTCTAAAGTACAGGCCTCAAGATTCCATCAAATGAACCTTTGAGTCTCTGCTCAAGTGCCTAAGTTTCTTCCCCCATATCCACAATGGCAGCGCGAACATGACTGGACCAGCCACAAGTGCCAGTTGCACCATGACTGGAGTGAGGTTCCCGCTCGATTCGGTGACAGAAATAACCCAGTAACTCATGGCAAACCCGCAAGTGTTCTTTATAACCGTACCGACAACCATGATCTCTCCTGCCATTGCTTTGTAGCTGTCAACTGCATAGGCAATCGCGATGGTAGGTATACTGGTCACGCAGAGACCTGTCAGTCCATAGCCCATCGTAATCAAGACAGGCCACGGCCAAAGAAATTTCTCCGTACATCCCCCAATGACTATGCCAATAACCGTGAAGACAAAATACGGGAATAGAACCGGAAGCCGAAACTCTGCCTCGCGGACGCCGTTGTTTCTCAGTGTTGCTCGTTGGGCATACCAATCGGATAAAGGGCCGGCGGTGGCAAGACCGAAGAGGCTACCAACTAAGAACGCAAAGTTGGAGTATCCGACGGCAGAAATACTAAAGTTGTAAGGCGAAGCACTTAGTACCGATGACTGCGTCAAATTCCAGAGTAGGAGAAGATTCGCACAACCTGCCAGGCACATTCCAGCCCAAAAAACAATAGGGAAGAAGATGATCTGGCCGCAAGATACAATATCTTTGAGAATGAACGATTTCCATCGAGGATCCGGCGTTGCCAGCAAGCGAAATGCTGTCTTGGCAGGTCGACCTCTGATCTTTTGCTTGGACATATCCACATCCGGCTGGTTCTGTTCGTTGTGGACAGCCGACACTTTAATCTCTTCATTTGATGCATCGTCAAGCTGCGTAGACTCGTACACGCGGTGGAACTTCGTTTCTGGGAAAAAGAGTATCAATACGATGAGAACGAACGCAGATAGTCCGGTGGAGAGCCAGAAGAAGCTCCGCCATCCATGCCTGCCAATGTTGTCAGTAAACTGCAAGTGGTTGCTATTTAGTATCCCACGTACGCCGCTGCTATGTTTCCAGAAATGATAGGTCCGATAAAAAGACCAACGAAGAAGGCAGTGCTACAGAGTAGACATTAGTTTTCGGTGGGATATCCAGGGCAGTAATGAACTCACAAGTATACGCCCATCCAGAGGCCCCTCTCGTGGAGGAAAAATAGATCGACGACGACTTGGACCATCAAAGTCTCTGTAGTCGAAATAGCAAATCCATTCACTATACGCGCAGCGAGTAGAACGTTATACGTCCCCGATAGAGCCTCCCAAATGCAGCTCCCTAAAGCGAGCGTAGCAAGGGCAATGGAGACAAAACGTCGGCCGAAGACGTTTGAGAGTGGCACAATGATGAAGTTAGAATACCCAAGAAGTAATACCGAGGCACCCGTTAAGAGGTTGAGCTGCGTCCCCGACAACTGAAACTCTGCGCCTAAGAGGGGATACATCGGTCCGATAGAGAGGGCAGAAGCCACGCTGACGAAAAGATATAGTACCTGTGTGCCGGTGGAAATATCTGATGTGCCCATGAGTACTTAGGAAGGAACCATTGTGAGAATATATTCCAACTTACACTTCCATGTCTTGGTCCAATTGAGGGGATCATGAGGATCCGTAGACGGGGAAGGTCTTAGTCTAGAAAGGCTGAGTCAAACTCATTGTTCCAAAGGCCGAGTCTCTTCTTCATGATATTCGTCAACGTACATTTCTTGATCATGGTTGTTCTGATTAACAACTCGAACAATTTCGGTGCCGGGTATGAGCTCAACTTGGAGCCCACTAACGTCGGAAGATTCTTGAGCCATGTTACTGAATGACGAGACCAAATCTTCTGAAGCTTTCCGTTGAGAAGACATATCTGCATGAACCCGGCACTTTGCGTCGATTAAGTAATGAAAGGATTCAGGCATCGGAGATTGTATCCACCACTAAGTCGGAGGAGACTCTGGGGCCCCAAAGTCCTCCGGAAAGTGATTGGGGTACCCCACCGGGTATCCCGCCGCTAGCGGATATGTTGCCGCCCTCAAATCATCCGACTCAGGATGAATTATCTCTAGATTGCAGTTGATAAAATAAATGAATGACACGTGTGTTAGGGTTGAAACCATTCGTAACTTATTTCGTGTCTCTTCGCGCTACATTACTGACTTGCCCAAGCAAAGTTCGCAACCTTAACATGCCAACAGCAATGAATTGGAGACTGCAAAGCTCTATGACACCTAGCCAAAATGGCGATTCCCTTGCCAATGGCGCTTGGCCCAAGGAAGGGGAAATCACTGGCACAGCTTTCTCCTCGAGAAAATTGAAGATCATAATGCTTGGAGCTGGGTGCATACTACTTGTGGCCACGATTGGTTCTTACTAACTTTTGATAGAATATCTGGAATTCAGCTAGCGCATGATTTAGTCACCCGTATGCATAACTTTGAGTTCGACATCTATGAAAAGAATCACGATTTGGGGGGGACATGGCTAGAGAATCGGTATCCCGGGTATGGCCAAATTCTCTTCCAAGAAAACTACCTGTCGTGAAAGCCTGAATCACTAACCACTTGTTTTTCTTTAGTTGTGCCTGCGACGTTCCAGCCCACACCTATCAATTTTCTTGGGAGCCTAACCCTCGATGGTCCAAGTTTTATGCCCCAGCACCGGAGATCCTGTCATACTTGAACCGCGTTGTTGACAAACACGATTTGCGCAAGTTTATGCATTTTAATCACCGTGCTACTCGTGCCGAGTGGAACGAAGCCAATTCGAAATGGGAGGTAGAGCTCGAGGCGACTGATGAATGCGGACAGAAGCGAACAATTACACAATTCTGCGACATCCTAATTCAGGGAACTGGGGTGCTCAATCACTGGAGATGGCCTGAAATTGAAGGTTTACACACCTTCAAAGGTGTCTTGATGCATACAGCTAATTGGGATACGACGGTTGATTTGAGTGGAAAGTCTGTGGCCGTGATCGGGAACGCCGCAAGTGCAGTGCAATGCGTCGCCGCACTTCAACCAGGTAAGACGCCTTCCTAGTGGAGAGGCTGTTGTCAATGAGTATTCTTTGGAGAGGCTTGGGCTAAAGAAATATTAGACGTCAAGAAGCTTCTCAATTTTATTCGAACCCCGTCGTGGATGCTGCCTCATACCTTTTCGGATGGAGCCGTGCAGATGGACTGTAAGTTCAAAATCTTAACTTAATGCTAGATGAAGCTAACTTAGGATTAGATTCTCAGCAAACCATCGAGCGATTCGAGACTGACCCTCAACACTACTACGAGCATCGCTTGAAATTAGAAAAGATCCTAGCAGGATTAATGGAGGCCATGTGCAGCGGCAGCGAAGCCCAGAGGCAACTTACAAAGGCCACGCTGGATCACGTAGCAGAGAAGATCAAGAACCCACAGGTATTGAAAGCATTGAAACCGGACTTCGAGATTGGATGCCGTCGCTTCACGCCTGGTGATCACTACCTACGCGCTCTGCAGCAGGACAATGTAACCTTGATCTCGGACAAGATCATTCGTGTCACAGAAAAGGGCATCATGGACGCTTCGGGCGTAGAGAACGAAGTGGACGTCATCGTTTGCGCTACCGGATTCGACGCCTCATATGAACCAAGATTCCCTGTTCTTGGGCGAAACGGCTACTCTTTGTCGGAGAACTGGGGAAAGGATAAAGCAACTGAGTCTTACATGGCTACTCTCGTCGCTCGGTTTCCAAACCACTTCGGTAGGCCCAGAATGATTTGGAAGTGCCATAAATGAGCCTCGGACTAACTATTTTTCTTGATTTAAAGTCTTCAATGCGCCGATTTGCCCTCTCATAGGCTCGATATTTCCGGCGATCGAGGCAGCCAGTTCGTACATTCTTCAAATAATCCACCGTGTGCAGCACGACTCTATCAAGTCGTTCTCCGTCAAGGATACTGCACAAACAGATTTCAATCGATGGGTCCAGGAAAGAATGGAGCATATGGCATGGTCTGGAAATTGCAAATCTTGGTGTGAGTGCTTCACTTCTAGGCTGTCGAATTACTGTCTCCTTATTGCATGCAAGAGGCTTATTAGTAATTCGGTTAGCATATCTGTTGGCACATTTGACTAATATAAATACAGATAAAAACTCCAAAGGAAAAGTCTTTGTTCCATGGCCCGGGACAATGATGCATTACGCAGAGACTGTGAGCATTGTTCGATGGGAAGATTTTGACTTTGTTTGGAGTGACTCCAAGAACAAATATGCGAGCTTAGGCAACGGGGTTACGCGTGAGGGTTTCTCGCCAGATCTAGTTCCTTGGCTGAAGAGTTAGGTGGACGGCTTGGCTAGATATCATTCATGAGAGACTTGTGACATGGTAGTGTGCATTCACGATCGATTCTTAGAACTAGTAGCCTCTTTGGGAGCAACTCATGTCCTATTATACTTAGAAACCAATTTGATTCACGTACACACAGGATCTCATTTGCTATTCAAATCCCTCGTCAAGACAAGCTCTGATCTTTAGAGCAAAATTTTCTGACTGCGCCGTGTCCCCAGTAGCTAAATATTAACTTGGCTTCCGTCTCAAGACTAAGTACGGTATATTAAAGCTCAAGAATTATCGATGATCTGGGCATGTTTCTCGTTATATTCCAGATGGAGATGGATGTTATATACCTTAAGGTCGAGGAGCACCACAGTTTTGTAATCCTTCTTCCCCCTTTCGTTTTTGTCGCTCATTTCGCGTTTTAATAAACCCAACACCGGCCAACTATCAAAGCCAAACTTACCTGTGCTGTTTTTAAATAATATAATTGATCAATTCTAATTAGTTTAGCTATGTGTAACCATACAGGCGGAGCCTCAGTGCTATTCCCGAAACATGCGGCTTAACGCACATCTCCAGACTTCCGAAGGAGAATTATCTCCTGGTGATTCCGGGACTGTAATGAATACACTTTTCATAACTGGTCGTGGTCATCGGAGTAGATTTGGGGATGACTGGTTCTTCGATAGGGTACTAACAAGTGTCCGTGAGAATTGACCTCCAAAGAACACAACGCAAGCTGCGCTCTGGGATAGTTTGACTCAGGCGAACGAGAGGAGCAAATCCGAGATCGGCTTAGAACACACGTTGATTCGTTTAATCTTCATATTCTTCAACATTTTTGACCGTAAGGATGGCTTGGTGATGTCAATAAATTGCGGATGATAAAGAGCTAGTGTCGCTATCCGGATCTATAGCTACACGGACGAAGAAAAAAAAAAAATGTACAGTTCGATCCCATCGCCGAGTGCCCATTTGGTATTAATAAGCGGTCACCGAGAACTTCAATGACACTCGTCCAGTGTATGCGTATTTGTCGGTCTGTCCGTTTACGGTAAAAGTTTGCGAAATCTGTAATCTAAGTTGAAGATTCGGGTAAACAATTCGAGTCTTGAGTAAGTACCACTATTCAGTGTAACAGCATTTGTAGGAGAATTTAAGACTAATATTGATAAAGGCTGAAGTTGGTGGTGAGCACTCGGACATTCATTCAATCGACCGAGATGGTCAATCCAGGAAATCAAATCGCAGCCACCATAATCTTAGTGTTAAACATGCCGTAGGTTAGATAATAGTAGCGGCTTGACGTATCCAACGTACCACAAATCGGCCCTCCTGTAGATGTTTGTGGGTCTAGTCTGATGAGAGAAGTCAGAAATTTTGTCGTTGAAGCTTGTAACCTACTGCTTAACTCGGTTGTAGTCGTATTCTTCGATGTAGCTGTTGTGCATTCATCTCCCCAAGTGATATTGACCGCATGAGTTTTGATGTGGGCTTGTAAATAAGTTATATCAGTCCCCTTTATAGTCTAGCTCATATCCGTTACCTGATTTTCTTTATTATTTTCATTGGGTCACTCTTCTAATTATTTCAGAGCCGTTGGTGGAATTGCGCCAGATTTCATTACCATATTCATGAACTAAACTAAATTGATTTTGGTTTATATATAGTGCTTGCTTCATTTACGCACAGCGTTTTCGAGACTCAATTCGAAGCCTCACTAGGCGAGTTTTGAGCTGCAATGTGCAAATTGATGGAGAAGAGTCTCGGGTATGAGAGCCGAGCTGAGGGTCAATTCGTCATCGTGCCGACACAAAGTATGGCGTGCGTTTCTCATCTACTTTCCTCAAATGGAAAGATTGGATATTACGTTTCTTTTCATCCAATAGATTTGCTTGTTCCGTTGCGGCTCGCAGGACTGATGATCGGTTTTATGGCCTGCATCGTACTGAAAATAGTCCTGCCCGGAACATATGTCCCGATCCCGATAAAACCGACGAGCTGTAAATTATTAGCGCACCAGGTTACAAATCAACCTTCATTACAAATCAGCCTTCAACCCAAATCATAACACTGCATTGAGTTTATAAAGATATACATGATGAATGCTCTATTGTTGGCTTGAATTAAAGGACCACATAGGGTATATTTACAATCGTCTCCGACTGCTGAGGTAGACGAGATCTACTCACTAATTAGCAATGGCCCATGTCACCACCCGCCAAGCCTTCCGCAGGACCGACGATTATACCGTCGGCGCCCCAAGAATTCAACTTGTTACTGAGGACTTGCCTCTTCCTCTTCACCCAACATCGGTCCTGATCAAGGTTCACGCAGTTGCTCTTAATTATCGTGATGCCAATATCGCGAACGGCGGCAATCCTTGGCCTGTGATCCCTCATGGCGTGCCAGGTAACGATGCGGCCGGCGAAATTATTGCTGTAGGCGATAAGGTGTCAACACTTACCATTGGGGATCGAGTATGCCCAATCACTGACACCGAGTATCTCACCTCGCGCTCAACTGGGCGATCTTGGCTCGCCGCGAATGAGGACGGCATCCTGGCTTCTCACATCATTTTTGACGAAAAGCTGGTGTGCAAACTCCCCGACCACCTCGATTATGTCCATGCGAGCATTATTCCTTGTGCTGGTACTACTGCCTGGTCTGCGCTCAAGGGCGCCACTATGGGACAAACTGTCTTAATTCAAGGCAAGTGCTTTGGTCTTCCTTTTAAGATTAGCAACCGCTTACGATGCTATAGGTACCGGCGGCGTCAGCACCTTTGCTCTAAAGCTTGCACGAGCTTCGGGTCTGAGGATTATTCTGACCTCATCGAGTGACGCGAAGCTTCAGAAGTTCAAGGATCAATTCGAAAATCCTCCTATACTAACTGTCAACTATAAAACGCATCCAGAATGGCATACTGAAGTTCTTAAACTTACGAATGGTATCGGCGTTGATCTTGTGGTTGAGAACGGCGGCAACAGTTCGCTTGTGCAAAGCATGAAAGCCACCAGACGTGGTGGCATTGTCAGCCAGGTCGGTTATCTAGGTGGGCAGAGCTATGAAAAGCTCAAAGAGTTTACTTCCACTCTCATCGACCGAAGAATTAATCTCAGGTGAGTGGTAATTTGCATTATTCACACTTCAGAGGCTGACTGCAAAGTAGGGGTATTAATGTTGGATCCAAGGAGGATCAGGAAGACCTGATTGCTGCCATATCAGAAATACAAATGAACTTTGATGATATTATTGACTCGGTGTGGTCGTTTGATCAGTCCAATGAGGCAATCGATTTTCTCTGGCAGGGTAAGCAAGTTGGGAAGCTTGTAATAAACTTAGATAAGTAAAATAGGTATTATATGAAGATCCTTTTGTAAGGTACACCTTTTTCAGACTCGTTTCGTGTAATCTGGTCAGTGGACACTATACGTTTCTATAACAGGTACTCACCACCGAGCTAACGCAGCCAAGAGCACCCTTCTAAGCTCTACAGCTCAGAGCCCTACTAAACCTCTTTGACAGATACTGAGTGAAGCTGCTATTAGAGCTAAGAGTCTTATTCAGCAAGGGCTCAAATGAATTATTTGATACATGTGGTTTGCTGCGTGACCAATGCTCACGCACTTTTTACACATGTTATTAAATAGAGATATTTATTCTTTACAGCCAGATTTAGATTATACATTCGCATCAAGTCATTTTAATAGCCAGAACCGTCATGCTGGTATAAATTCCTCCTATATTACATTCAACATATTACAGATGATATCTAGGGGTACAGCTCACTATCCTTTCTAGCTCACCCAAACGAACGAGATCACTCGGTTACTTTACAGAGTTCGCTTCATCTTTTGGGAATACTCACTTGCTTTGCTAGACCTCGCTGAGATCTTCGCATGATTAATTATTTCTTGTTACACAGCCCAGCTCCTTCACCGGCTTCTCATATACACGTTTTCTAGTCAGTCGGGATTCCCATCTAACAACCGCATAAATACTTTACAAAGAAGAGTTTAGAATCGCCGGAACATCAAGAGAGTTGGCCCTCAGCAATAATGACAAGACTCTGGCAAATAGTCCATCATTGTTTCTCAATTGTCCTGTTCTTCAGACCAACGTTTTCGGCTGGTAAATGGGAGAGTTATAATTCAGCTCGTAGATATTGAACTACGATCTGATTTTCCATTGGCGTTCGAGACCATCACCTCGCTTCTTTTTTCACTCTATTTCCATAATCAGCAGCGTAATTAAAGGTCAATGACAGTAATCTGGCGGCTCAGGGAAAAATAACATATGTCGTTGGTCGTTGGGGCCCCCTAAAAAATGCATAAGCTTTAACGTCGAGTGTACGGTCTTGGAATAATATTTCCGATGTTTTCTCGGACCTGATATACCGTAGACTACCTCTAATTATACGTGTCGATCGACTTTTTCAGCGTCATTGTCGACAGGGACTTTAACCGAAAGACCCTGGGATGAGAGCAGACCGGGTCTCATTAATGCCATCACTACTTTCGATCTCATACTCTTTTATCCGCTATTACAACTGAAATAGTTCAACATGGGAATGGTTGATAAAAAGGGTTTCTAAGCTACTTTAGCGATTCCATGATCTGAAGCCAACATCCTCAGATAGACTATCTCTCTAAATAGGTTGCATTAGTTGAAGACTTTTGACGACGCTCTCAATTGTAAGAGAAGATAAAATGTTTGAGCTTATTTAAAGACTCTCTATCTATATTACCGCGTTCCAAACTCTGGTCACTGACAACGCGTGAGTAGTGTGGTATCCTTCACCCACACCTGAACGCTAGGTGCTTTCTTAACTAAAATCACATCCCTCCAAGCTCCTGACTTGTTTTCTGGGCAGCCTGCGTTCTGGATCTCAGGTAGCTCTAAACTCCTCCATGAAACTTTCTTATTTGTTGTGACAATTGTGCGAATGATATCTTGGTGAATGACTGTATTGTCATTTCCACATATTCGCTTGAGAACTGTGGGGATCCCGATTTTGAACGAGAATGATTCTGATTGATGTGGATCGACGGATTGAGGTAAATCCGAGGTTGGGTAGAACTGGTAAACTCGAAACGCAGGACTAAGGCACAAGACCGTAAAATGTAGCTGATTCGAGCCCGCGTTCTCAAACTTGTATAAGAATTCTTGGCCATCCGGGAATGGGCCCGTGTCCGATCCCGCATCCGTCGGCTCTACTGATACCTTGAAGTCTGCTGATTCCTGAGATGACATAGTGCGTAGGTCAAGTATCTGTTCAAACCGGGCCAGATGCGATAAGGCAGTTGCCGATTGTTCTGCTAGATCCTGAGTGCTTTTACCTCGAAGGTCCAAACCCCGCAAGTGATCTCCGTAGCCGATTAAAGATTCGGGCCCGAAAACATTAACACTTTTATCATCACGATACCGCAGTCCTAACATGCCTGCATCGGGTCCATGATTATCATCAAACTGAGTGAATATAATCTGATTCGTGATCCGACTCTGAAGAGATTCCTGTAGTGCCACTTGGAAAGCATTACCTAGTTGGGCGCTAGTGGAAATTCGGAGAGCCTTGGTCCCTAAACACCACCGTAACGGTGTAACTATATTGTTGACTTGCTGTAATTTCCGTTCATCTTCAACCGAAATGTTAGCTCGGCACTCAAGCTGCTTTACTTCGGAGATCTTTAAAACGAGTTTGAAGGCCGGTGTTTTAGCCTCAAACTCGGCGTTCTTGCAAACGCCATGAATCTCTCCGAGAGGAATTACCGCAATACGGTTCCCACCTGAGCTCATTTCCGTCCGAACTACTAGCGATACAGTGAAGAGCGGTTCAAAACTTTCGAAAAAGAGTAGCTTGTCCAGGCCATAAATCTCTGGCGTCTGTTCTTTCATGTACTGTGCTATCCAATCGCGAATCTCACAGTACCTTGGATGATTTTTGCTCAGGTCGTTGCTTTTGAAGTATTTCAATATGGAAAGGGTGAATGAACCGTACACCTTGCCATCGTCCGCTTTATCCTCGCGTGCTAGTTCATGGGCTCGGCAGGCTGCCATTAATGTAAAGCCTTTGGGGTTGATGTCCCACGACTTTGCTAAATCCGCGTCGCGGTAGGTTCCACGAGAATGTTCCTGGGTTACGGCTTTGTCCGCTTCATTTTCAAGTACCCGACTCAACTGTGTTGGTCTTCGTAGTTGACCTTTGCCTCTCCATGTTTTGGCTGAATAAAAACTGTCGAGGACAACAACAATTTGAATACCTTTTTGGTGAAGCTCCTCGAGTCGTTTATTTAATTGCCACCCGCGTATAGCACAATTTTCAGTGCAGAAATCAACAGGGAGTAACGAAGGATCCCTCTTGCGCCCAGGAGGTGAATCCACTGTGCAATCTAATAGTTCTCCATGGCCTGCGAATTGAAAGAAGAAGAGGTCGCCGTTGTGTGCTTCGTTGGAAATGTAATCGAACTCTTTTAAGATATTCTCATAGGTTGGCCATTGATCTTGCGGCTCAACGGGTAGATCAGACCCTGCAGTGGGAGATGAGGTAAGAACTTTTACCCTCTCAAGTCGAAAGTGCAATGATAACAGATTCTTCATTGCCGTCACATCGTTCACACAACCCGCGAGTTGGGGGACGGACTCATATTGGCTATTTCTGCTGCCTCGAAGATACAGGTCAATGCCCACAAGCAAAACGAATCGCCTGGGGAGCGTTTGGGCTGACATCGCTTGTTTGATAGTAAAGGCTCGGATGTGTTAGAAATATTATGAATAAAAGTGATGTATGATGATGGTAATGGCGTAGTTTATCAAGAAAAGAGAAGAGGTAAGAGGGAGAGACTTAGCAGGTTAACGCTGCTAGAACGTGGGTGATAGTGATAGCTCGTATTGATCCTTGAATTTCTTACCATTCAGGGTTCATGATTCCATTTATAGATAATTCTAGCAGCAACCGGCGCCGTCCAGTCCGCTATTTTGAAACTGGCTTGCCTTTGCACTTTCGGCCTCCATCGGTGCGGCTGAGTGTGAATGCGTAAAGTTGCTTTAGTGTTGTGACGTGGCAGGCCGGCACCGTCTGGTTCGGTATTTCGAGGCTGAATAGCTTTTGTACTTTCGGCCTCCAGCGGTGTGAATGTGCAAAGTTATCTTATTACAATGACGTAGCAGGCCAGCGCCATCCGGTTAGGTATTTCGAGGCCGAATAGCTGTTGCACTTTCGGTCTCCAGCGGTATGAATGTGCAAAATTATCTTACTACCATGACGTATTAGGCCAGCGCCGTCCGGTTAGGTATTTAGAGGCCGAGCAGCTTTTGCACCTTCGGTCTCCAGCGGTACGACTTAGTATGAATGTGCAAGGTTATCTTATCACGGTGATGTGGCAGGCCGACCCCTGACAACGATCAAGAAAGACTCATTGTAGTTCTACTGGGATATGCATTTTTATATGGTTTAAGCCCGCAGCGGTCTGAGTTATCTTTTGGCCAATGTGGACTGACGACTATGTAAGACACTGTAGGCCGACTAAATTTCCTAAGCGCAACCGGAGGCACCCTAAGGAGACCTAACGAATTGAGTGACCGCCTCGCATACATGCCAGTCGGTGTCCACCATGAAGCTATTAATATTGAGTACAGAAATTAGTCTCCATCGACAATCACTTGTCAATTGGCTAGAGATAGCACTATTGGCTGGATATTAGTGCAATGTTTGATTCCGCATGACGTTGACCCCGTGACAAGTTTTAGGCTCCATTGCCCTGGTGATACCGCAATCTCCAATAAATCGCTCAGGTAAGACATCCTGCTGTGTGGCATACGAAACTAGTGCAAATCTAGGTCTAAGAAGACAAAGATTGTTAAGAGGCTGAGCTTAGAGCCTAATCGGTAGCCGGTTTGAAAATGGTTAAATTTCTTACGGCACGTATAATAGGGTAGGCTCTATACTTATATCCCTCATGTACGCCATGGGCCTTACCAACTTGGGGGTCGGTCAGCCGTTCTTCGGGTTACGGGTGACTGAAATGAACGGCTTACTCAAACCTCTCATTAGAACTTGAAAATAAAACACAAATGATAATCTGCATTCTCATCACGTATTGAAATTTTCTATTAGTAGTTTGCATGAATGTGCCTTCCAGGTGGGACGGGGAGACATTCCGATACTTGGCTTGCGAGTTCATCAGGTTAAGCCGTAAGAACAGATCTACTTGTAAAATTGAAGGTCAGAGCTGACTCTGAAAAAGCTATCCGTCTCAACTCAGTCCTATACCCTGTTACTCTCTGTCTCTAGCCAGCCGCTCAGCGCTTCTAAATAAGTACTAGGACTTGGTGGACACGACTCATCTCCAAAAAGGCCACGGAACATTCACAAACCAGCTAACCAAGACCATGAGTAAATAGCTCATAGGTGATTCTTGTGTAATATTATGTTTTCCATTTTCTGCGCACTGTTTCGTGAACTGTTTTGGCTCAGAATCGTGCCTTGTTCTATGATCTGTAGTATTGCTCACTTTCTATATTACTGCAAACTGCAATTGTTTATTCAAGATTGCCTCAACGATGAAGAGGCATTCGCACATCGCAGAGAGTCTGAACCATCGTGTAAATATTGGCTACTTGAGCGTCCCGTTCAGCATCTTAGCATCGTGTGTGTAGGAATTCTCTGCAATTCGTTCGTATATCATCTCAAGCGCGGGGATCTGGGCGATACGGTAAACGAGAGAACTCTAAGGCTCGTAAGCAATCCTAAGGACCCCTCTAGGCTACGACAGATTCGGCCATGCTTTCGGTATTTTTCTTCTCTTAATTCACTCATGGAGGTTTAAAGGCTTTACCCTAACGGTAAAGTCTTAATATTCTCCAGGCTATCAAAGTAACTCATATCCCCAGTTAAAAGGTAACAGCTAGGGATACTCCTTAAATCTTTTTAGCACCTCTGGTATTTAACAATAACGCTCCAGCCAGTAGGGTGGTACGCTTGGCCGCCACGAGTACCGCCCTTCGACACTCCGCACTTGTTAAGAATATACTGGGCACCATCGGCAATAGCGCCAAACGAGCCCAGAGTCTTCTTCTTCTTGGACTATCACGGAATCAGGTCAGTTGTTGTGAATAACAAGTCTGAGTTGAGCTTACCTCATTGCACCACCAAATACTGGCACCGTAGGAGCAGCTGACCCTCGCACAGGCATTAGGTGCGGCGTGAGCACTGGGTTTGCCTTTGACTTTTCTGAGATATGAAATCACCTGTTTGACAAAGGATTCTCCCATAATCGGAGATACCTTTCCGCAATTTACTTTGGAGCCTGAGAAGCTCACACGCTTGTTCAGTGACGTATCAGGTCCCTCAGAACGGAACTCAAGATCAATGTCATCCACATCCTCTTCTTCAAAGCGCGGAGAGAGTTCCAGGGTAAGCCTCCTCGACAGTTCCTTTTACAACCTTAGTCTCTCCGGATGGAGTCTCAACTTCCCATTCAGGAACAAAAATATCATATCCCGAAACAGAGTTGGTAGCGGTGGTCTGGAAAGAATATATTGTTAGTATGGATTATAACAGCTATTAGTGTAGAGATGAGGAAGTTAGCTTACTCCAAGTGCAAGGAAGGCGCATAGAATGGATGCGACGGAAAGATGTGAGGAGCGCATGCATGGTGTAAGAATTAGCCAAAGAGAAAAGTGCTTGTGATGGTCTCTGGGAATGAGCCGAGATGGTTAAGATGAGAAGATGGGGGTATCTCCTCTTTTATACTCTATTGTTCAAGGTAGACGGGCGAGAGATACATTTGCCCACTATTAATCTAGCCGACCAGACCGCTCTCCGAAAAGACGTACATTCTTCTCCATTCAGCTCATCGGATAAGACTGCGTGTTGGTGGCGCAGTAAAGAAGTATAACCAGTTAATCTGGTGGTTCCATATTTCTCCGCATCAAAAGGATTAAACGGATCTGCTTCCTCTTTGGACCCGTTGGCAGCCAACACATAGTCAAGTGGGCTTAGCGGGAGCTCAGCTAATACCTACTTTAAAGACAGGAGGATTTGATCTTGTAGGAATTAGTTTCACCGTTGGCCTCCGGGCCGTGCGGGAGAATCAGTCGTTCCACCAGACTTGGCAGGCTAACTGCTGTCCACAAGGTATCCTAGAATGGGATAAGAGCTCCACTTGCAGGATTGCCTATGAGAATTCAAATTTAAGCATGTATCGGGTAGGTTTCTTACCATTGAAAAAGAGTTCTTGAGGTGAGAAAGCGAGAGTACGTTCCAAGCCGTAGCGTTTCTGAATCCGACTTCGATAGCAACCCAAAGCTTCAAGAATACGAAAACGGTTTTCGGGAGGTTTGACTATTAATACTGATGATGAAGTTGAGGCTGAGCTTCCGACCTAAGGTGAGTGGTTTTCGAGGTAGAAATGCAGTATTTTCTCCACTCTGTTGGCCGTAAGGACGTAAGTTAATATTTAGCTAGACGGCCTAGAGACACATTATCGCCGACGGCCCGCCGTTGCGGGTTCGACTCTGCCGATTCGCCATGTACCTACTTTGACACGGTGCCTTTGCATGACGCCGAGGCTTTGCGGTGGGCGAGATTGGATATGACCTGGTTGGCTGTCTCGTAACGATGGCCTGGCGCTCCACTTTCTGGAAGAGTCTAGACTCTACACGGCATGATATGGCGGACGAGGATCTACCCGCCAACACCTAATGCCCCCAATAACGGTAGAGCAGAAAGCAGGCTAATTATTTTTGTTGTGCACTTATAATTTGAACTTTGGAGATGTTCAAAAGCTCATCTTGCAATTGCTGAGGGTGGTTCCATGGAGTTCGCCACCGAGCAGATACGCGGTAGGGCCACGGATTCGTCTGAAGGTTGTAGTTTCTTGGTTTCGTATCGACATATGAATTTGGGAGAAGATCAGACGTCAGTAGGCTTCTAGTTTTGTCACCACATAAGCGCATAATCTTACAGCTGACTAAAAGCCTCGCAATATTGTAGCTTACGGAGCGTAAATTTAATCTCGTGAGTAGGCTGGCACGTTTCCATCGGTGGCTGCAGGCTCGTGCTTATTTTTTCGTACAAGGAAGGGAGGGAGTGAGTGAAGCACGCATGGATGCGGAGACAAGGAACAGAACGTAGAGAAATGGACGTAATGGACAGAGAAGATTCCAGCTACCTAGGCAGAATCGTGTAGCGGAATCGAATTCGGTATATCGATATTACAGCGTGCAGCTTAGCCCTTATATAATGTATTTATGAAGTGTCTTTCTCGTTAAGACAATCTCAATCTCAATCTATTAGTAAACCCACAGACTAAAGCTTACTGCCCACGAGAGAGAAGGCTGCAGTCATGCTTCATTGTTCAGATAGTATTCTCGGCGGGAACCAAAAATACAGTGTTTAGGACCGCTTAGAACTTGTCCTTTATCAACTGGACACACGCACACGCAAGTCTATTCCAGCCATTATTACCAGTCCTTCAGTTAATCTCCCCCCGCTCTATCACCCAGATTTGGCCAGGCCTAGAATTATCGACTTTGTCTGCATCGTCCGTTCGCTTGTGACTGTCCCTCGCTGCAACTTTGACTTTTTGCGCCAAGTCTGTGTCTCCACCAGATGGAATCTAGGTGATACCGGCCAGATCAGCTTCATATTTATAATTGGCTATGAAGGGTATCACAACAAGAGGGAGGATTGAGGTCATAGAATGTCTTGATTTTTAGCTATTGGAAGGGAAAAGGTAGATCTTTTATAATCAGGATAGTTGATATCCATCATCAGGGTCAGGGGCATTTAGCTGAGTTAGCTTCCGGTGGGGAGCCGGCGGCTCCATCGGATATAGCTTTATTGTGACAAAGGGTTAAAGACTTTCACCCAACGAGCGTTTATAGATAAAAAAGATATAAATTTACTAAAATCCAAATTAAAATCCAAAGTACAGGAAGGAAGAATCAGCGGCACAGATAAAATACAAGCGACTGTCAATAATTACATTATTCCGCAGACATCATCATCCGTTCTGAAAGGGCCACTCTATCGACCATCGATCGATCGACCGACTCCTACGTGCTACCTCTGCTGAAGCTTGACACGGTGCTACACTTGCCGGCACTACCAATGGTGACGTCAAAGAGAACCATTGCCGAGAGCACTAGACACCGTAGCGCATCTGGCGTCGGGAATTCTTCTTTCATAGAGGATTTGATGCGTTTTAGAAAAAGACAGCGCTAGCGTTGGCACTATGTTCTCTTCAACAGCCTCCCAAGTTGTGGAGAATGAGGAGGCCCTCCTAGGTCCCAAAATGAACATATGGCGCCCAATAGAGTGGTGGGTCATCGCACGGCACAACAGTTCTTGCTACTCCCTTCGTAGTTGGATTTGAATGTGAAGGTTCTGTCGCTATTGCATCATTCTGATTGCGTACGCCCGCCCTGAGCTTGGATAATCTGCTTGCTCGTTCCGCAATCCATTGGCTACGAAGATGCCGGCTCGCACGATGGAGGCCTTCGCTAACGGATTCATCGCTCATGCTTCGTTCTTTCATCCACTCGTATGTCATGGTTGCTGCCTCGACACATGACCGATCGTTCACCTCCCACAGGGTACCGACAGCATGCTGGAAGCCAGCAAGCTGAAATGCGCTGATAAGATGGAGCGCTTCGTCAATGAGATCATCGTGTCTGACTCGTCCAGTTCCGCAGGCTGAGAGGTAGGCAAGGAGTGGCGCTCTACTGTGTAGGTTCATCTTAAACAGGCTCGCTACCGTTAGTGGCCCATCACTGAGAAGCAAAGAGCTATTCGACGGGTCCAGCTGGTCGGTCAGCCCATGGCCAGCGAAATGGAAAACTTTACAGTCCTGTAAAGCGGAGAGCACCTCATTTTGGGATGGCTGAGGCCTTGTGACTTGCAATCGCATAGTCTGGCAAAGGCGGTCCAGCTCATCAACCTCTTGCAACGCAAATGGAAGATTAACCTGCCCTTTCGTCCTCTCCATCCCAATTAGGACAGCCTTCTCTAGCTCTTGTGACCCCTTTGCCTGAGAAAGTTTTTGGCGGGTTTGCGCGAGAGCTCTGACTGAGGAGCTGTAGGAAGAGATGGCGCGGTCTAGGACTGTTTGAGAGGAACCATGGTACCCTGCCGCATGGAGAGGAAGCCTTGTGAGAGGCCCCGTAGGAATCCACCATATCCGTGGCCAGCAACCAGTATCAGGGGATTGGGTGAATCCCAGTGCATCAAGAACTGGCTTCGCAATCATGTCCCATAGCCACTCCAGCAATTCACTGTCTAGTGTGTCTGGTGTTGCCAAAGTCGCCACACGAGCTTGAATATCACTGTTGCCCAGACCAGGAAGCAGTAAAGCCCTGAGCCCGTGTTTCTCAACGATCAACGCATCGCAGCGGTAGTTGCTCACGTTGATGATGACAATCGGCCCCGAAACGGCAGTGGCCTTTAGTTCATGCTCAGATGGAGCCATCAGGAATCGATCATATCCACGCAAGCTCCTGATTTTCTGGATCGTTTGCTCCAGTTTCTGACCTGCATTATAGCGTTGGTCGACTTGATACGTCCACGTCGTAGACGCATTTCGCGGATCGGGTTGATGTGTCAACACCATCGGATTATCGAGCTCGTTCCGAAGGTTAATGAATTCTTCTGCTATCTGGTGATGTTCCTGCTGAAGGCCGGATACGTCAGCGCGCATTTCGCTTAGGGAACCTATAATAATTCCACGTCCAAGCTCAAGATGCCGGATTGCCTCGTATGGTGTCTTTCCCGCGGCCAAGGCAACTGCTGCAGCGTCAGAAGCTAAGCCAGCGACTTCCGTAAGTAACTCTTGTTTATCTGAATTCTCGAGAGAGCGAGGTGCGAGTAAAGGAACCAATAACGCTACTTCAGAAGCGACTCCAGATGCTAACGACCAGTGTTTGGATATTGCGTGCAATGTAATTAGCGTCCTACCGGATCTTAATCGATCAGCGGGAGAGCATAAAGGAAGTGCAAGGCCTTCTTGGCAATGCCGGATAGCTTTCTCTAGATCGGCTATTGCTCCTGTTCTCTGAAATCTGTCAAGATATCCAACCCCAAGACTGTGAAGTCGACGTGCCCGGTGTGGATGGTGTTTTGGTGTTGCGTCAACGGCGTCTTGTAATCGCTGAATGGCCATCTCTAGGTCTTCTTTTGTTCTTGTCTTTCGGAATTTATCTCCATATCCAACTCCAAGACAATACAGTTGGCCTGCTCGGTCCAGATTATTTTCTGGTGTTGTATTGAGTGCGTTAGAGAATTGCAGGATACCTATCTCTAGATCCGCCATTGCACCTGTTCTGTGGAATCTATTGCGATATCCAATCCCAAGATCTTGGAGTCGAGTTGCATATTTTGGGTGATCCTTTGGCGTTGCGTCAACTGCGTTATGTAATTGTTGGATGGCCATATTCGCATGCTCTAATGCTCTAGTTCTTTGGAACATATCGCGATATCCAACCCCAACACTATAAAGTCGGTCTGCCTTGTCTGAATGGTCTCCTGGTGTTAATTTGAGGGCTTCTAGGTACTGTTGGACAGCAATTTGTAGATCTTCCATTGCTCCTATGCTTGTAAACCTATCGTGGTATCCAGCTCCGAGGCTGTCAAGTCGGCCTGGTCGGTCTGGATGATTCTCTGGTGTTGCGCCAAGGGCTTGCTGGTATCGCTGGATGGCTTCCTCTAGGTCCACTATCGAACCTGCTCTTTGAAATTTGGTATGGTATGCAACTCCGAGGCTGTAAGTTCGGCTGGGCCGGTCTGGGTGACCCGCTGGGGTTGCGTCAATGGCCGCTTGGTATCTCTGAATAGCAATCTCTAAGTCGGTCCTTGTATTTGTTCTTCGGAATCTGCTATAGTATCCATTTCCAAGACTATGAAGTCGACCTGCCAAGTCTGGATGATTCTCTGGTGTTGCACTGAGCGCTTCCTCGCATCGCTCGATGGCTATCTCTAGGTCTGTTACTAATCCTGTTCTTTGGAACTTGTCGTGGTAGCCAATCCCGATAGCATGAAGCCGACGTGCTAAGTCTGAATCGTCCTCTGGGGTTATATCAAGGGCGTTCTGAAATTGTTGGATTGCTCTATCGAGGTTTCCAATATCTTATGTCCTTTGATATTTCTCTCGATATCCAACTCCAAGGTTTTCAAGTCTACTTGCTCGTTCTGGATCGTCTTCAAGTGTTAAGTTAAGGGCTTCTTGGTATTGTTGGATGGCTGTCTCAAGATCTCCTATTGCCCCTGCTCTTTGGAACCTATCGAGGTATCCAGTTCCAAGACTATCAAGCCGAGCTGCCCGCTCTGGGTGATCCTCCGGTGTTGCATCGAGGGCACTGTGGAATTTTCGAATAGCTCTCTCTCCATCTCTTAGGTCCCCTGTTCTTTAGAACTTATCTCCCAATCCGAGCCCAAGGCAGTAAAGTAGACCTGCCCGGCCTGGATGATCCTCTGGTGTCAGGCTGAGGGCTTCTTGGTATTGCTGGATAGCTCTCTCGATATCTTCTATTGCTCCGGCTCTTTGGAACCTGTCATGATAGATACCACCGATCATCTGAAATAGATGTGCTCGGTCTGGATCGGCTTCGGGGGTTGTGCTGATGGCATTATGAAGCCATTGCATGACTACCTCTAGATCTGCCATTGTTATTGTTCTTTAGAACCTGCCGTGGTGTCTGGCCCTAGGATCGTTGTTTGCTGTCTGAGCTGCCTTCCAAAGGCTCCTAAAATGCGGCGCAAATCGCATTTGTGTGTCAATCAGTAAGCAATCACACTAGAATGGGTATTGTAGCCTTTGCCACGTCAGCGGGAGTTTGCTCCGCCACCTGGCGCTTGCCACGTCAGCTGAAGAACTGCATGTTTAGTTCCATCAGAAGTGTCAGCCCTTCCTTAGAGATGAGGCAAGTACTTACATGACTCTAACTGTGGTCATCACTGCGAATGTATAGTACTGTAAGCCCTGACAGTTCTCCATGCCTAACTCACCGAAATGATGTGGTCGTTCCCTACAAACTAGCCATTCTAATACTTTGGCGTTAGTACCCTGCAGCGGGGTTATGATCTCGGGTCTAGATGCAGTATTGTATGTGCAGCTTCACTCACGCAATCCGTGCACCAAGCTTGCTTCCTCAATGAAAAATAATACGTCCTTTCCGACCTTAGGACACCACGAAGCGGTACTAAAAATACCCTACTCAACTGGAGGTTGGCACGAGATCTCTCTGCCCTATCTTGCACAGGTGTCTCATTTTTACAGAGATGCTCAGAGAGGGAAGTTCAATGTTGGCCAGTCCTCCAACCCATGGCCGCTAGGTCGGTTAATCCTGTCTCTAGCATTCATTTTGGCTAGTTCACCAAGGTCTAGTTGCTCCGGCGAGTCAAATGATGTCGGCTGAGATGCGATAAAGGCCTTGATGACATCCTTGCACGGGTGATACCCATGCATCACTAGAAGACCCATCATCTTAGTTTCTTCGTAGCTATCCTTGTGAATTTTAAATCGCCGTTGCGTGCACATATCTTCTCGTAAGACAGTTGGATATCTCATGTTATTTTCCTCGGTATTGATGGCTAGAGTGATAGTGTAAGAATGCAGATACAAAGGGGGAACTTGAGAAACACGTGCGAGACTTTTTTACACCATTCTTTTTTGACGTTTCTAGCTTCTGCATTGCTATGACTACCTCTGACATGTTACGCATTCAAACTGGGACCTTCCAACCAATGTACATATTCTTCGGAGAATTCACGACATAGTTATTACGCCACCATACAGAACCATCCTAGCTTTGCTTCCCTTTGCTTTCATTCCAAAGGCTCTTCTAAATAAAATGAGTGAGCTTAAGAGCGTCTTCTGCATTATTCTGTAAAGCAATCCGTATGATAAGAAAAACTGCAAATACAGTATAGTTAACTGGAGTACACCCACCCCCGCAAGCTTCGTCCCCAAATAGTTAATGCTCATGCCCCCTCCGTCATCTATGATCTCGGCTTGTAACGGCTACTTTTCGGGTTCTTCATAGACACCATCCACCTTCAAGGCTCTGACCTTCTTCTCTGTCTTTTCCCGACGCGGATCATCCGCGGCCATCATCTTGAGAGCTTCCTCACCGAAAGAGATGGCTTTCTCGAGGTCTTTCGTACCAGTTGCCTTGACAAGATCCTTTTTCGCCAGCTTAGCAGCATAGCAGGAAGTTAATACGTCGAGCAGCGCCGTTCGCTCCGGATTGCTGGGCTGAGGCCACACGGCCGAGACGCCTTGCTCTCCCGCTGAGATGGCTTCGAGAAGGACCTTACCATCCTTTTCTGCACGATACTTCGTAAAACGAAAGTTACAGAGGAGGTAAAGAGAGTGTGTCCGGGCGGGATCTGCCCGACACAAGACCTCGATTAGTCTCTCACGAAACTCTATACAGTTATCGAGATCGTCTTCATTCTGTGTTTTGCCGTATTTTGCATCGTACTGGTCGCCCCAGATGACCAGACTCTCTTCCCACTGGAGAGGAATACCATTTGCTGCATCAGCGGCTTTTCTTCCCTCGGCAATTGCTGCATTGATATCACGGAGTGATTGAGTCTGCTGAAACTTGGCGTTGTGGCATTTTGTGAGGGCGTTGAGGCCATCCGGGTGTTCGGGAGTGTGCTGAACGGCTTTGCGCGCAGCATTGAAGGCTTCCTCGAGATCATCAGGCACCTTACTTGCTTCATACTTGGCCAAGTGGCAGCCGCTGAGGGTAGAGTAGCCCCAAATTGGTGATTCATCAAACCCAGTAGCGTCTATGCCATCTTCACAGCATTTAATAGCCTTCTCAATATCTTGCGGATCCTTTGTCTTCTCAAATTTGGGAAGGAGACAATCGCTTAGTGAAATCAGACTAGTCATCCGATACTCGTGGCCAGGTGGCGTAAGGTGTACTGCATCGTCGTATAATTTCTCTGCTCTCTCGAGATCAGGGTCCGTCTTCTCCCTTTTGTATCGCTTCATCAGAAGGTCTCCATACGTGATCAATATGATCGGTCGATCCTCGTGTCCTGGTCCTGCCAATACGATGGCCTCTTCGTAAGCTTTGACCGACTCTGTGAAGGCCTCCGCTTCGCCGCTGCGTTCATACAAGAAACCACCCCATTTACCTCGGTCCATGAGAAACCTCGCGCGTTTTGGGTTGTCCGGTGTCGCTGCTTCAACTGCCTGACTCAGAAGACGAACAGCTAGATTAATTTCCCTGAGATTCCCAGACCTCAGAAATTCTTTTCCTCCATAATTACCCTGAGCATTCAGCCTCTTCGCTTTAGACTCGCTGTTGCCCATGATGCTTTGTTCGTGGACCTGGCGGCTAATACTCAGAGAATCAAATACAGTAGATAAGCAGTTGTGGAAGGAAAAGTGATAGACGTGGGAACGCGATAGTTAACTTCGAGCGGCTACTCGAAAGAAAGCAAAGCACATTAAACGCACAAAGCCCTGCGACAGCTCCCAACTATGAAGCCCAGTGGAATATTGACTAACTTACACTGACTGCATATCTGACCCCGTTGTGGTTAGGCCTCTTTGTGACCCTAGTCCCAGTTCAAACCGCCCGACATGTCAGCTTTCCAGGGTGTCAAGAGCGGATGTGTTTCGTTGGTCTGCGCCTTCGAACCCACGTTCAATGGTGAGCCATGGGTTACCAATGTAACCTGCTCAGCCAGCCACGCGAAGGCGTTCAGCTTCAGATCCACAGAGGTTCGTTGTCATTTATTGGCTGTAGAAGTAATAATGCGTTATTTTCAAGCGATGTTGCTGCTAAAGGCTGTATTGTACAGTCACGGGGAACCGGGCGATTTTCAGCACCCCCATGTATGTATTGGGTGGAGGGCAGCCTGTCGGTAACTAATTAACTTATGTACCGCGCCTTTGGTGTCCAGGGACGACAACGTCGACAATAATTCATCCCATTCAAGGAATAAACAAAATCAAGAAACGCAGGTTCTAATAAGACAATATGAGCAAGTACTTCGTCCCAGGTGTTGCACCTCTTCGCGAGGCGTTCCAGCTTGCATCCCTCGTCCCACACCTACAGCAGGCAGAACAAGATGGATTCCCGACTCCAAGACATAAGGCCGGTGAGGATTATCCCGAGCTAACCGAGTACTTGGATTACCGGGTACAGCCGCAAGTGAACCTGGGCAAGCTCCTGGACGAATCCACCGACAACGCCTTCAAAGCAAACGTTACGAAGATTCTGTCTACGTCATTTGGAAAGTCTTCGTCCAATACAAATTGGCTCGGGCCGTGTGAGGTACGAAAGTACTCTCTTATCAACCCCAAGCTTCTGTTCAAAGACCTCATCAAGCGCGACTCGGTGCGGGAGTGGTTGAAGGATGCAATCGAGGAAGGGTCTAGGAAGGTGTATTTTGTTGTCGGCTACTACACTGTTCTCGATGCGACAACACTTGACGGTGCGCAACAGACCTCCAACTATAAAGTGGAAAGCCAGGTCCCGGTGGGGGACATTGTGACTCAGGGAGCGACCGCCCTCATTCCTGGAATGCTAGATCTGGATGTAGGCGGCTCTGTCAAGCACGAAGTTGGCCACACTATGTCTCGAGCTTCGTATCTCCAGGGCGAGAGAGTGTACGCCTTCTGCTATCGCAAAGTCAAGTTTAGCATCTTCCCTCTGGGGGACAGAGTGGCGTCCGCAAAGCTCAAACAAGACAACTGCTGGTCTCTTACGGCAGATAATAGGGGAGAGGATGACGGAGAAGATGACGAGGGCCTAGAAGTTGATCTAGAGGACAACGAACAGGCTGAGCAGGATATCTTCGAGGTCCTTGGAGAGGCCGACTCCGATTCAGACGAAGAAGAATGAATCATAGAGAGCAATCTAATGGTTGTGGCTTGTCATCTGCAAAACCATATGCTTAGTCAGCCGATCAAGGCTTTTGAGTACGGGTAGTTACTGTTTGTGCATGGATATACCATTATAGACGTAGTTCTACCCCGAAGCGTGACTTCTAGTGTCCTCGAAGAAGTTGAAACTGGGTTATGTGATAGATCGATCAAGACATTTGACTCGTCGGCGAAGTTCCAGCTGAAGGACAAGCCACTCAGCACTACATGCGCAGTCCAACCAATCATTCTCTCTTGTTTTCATGTAGCTACCAGGGCTGAACATGGTGCTAACCACCTACATAGGAGCAAGGTTTGAGGTCCGAGGCTTCCCTAGCTGGAATCGAGGTGACAACGGCTTACACTGGCGTTTGGGTTGGCAGATGTTCCAGTTCTTTTTTCTCTGTGATTGGGCCCATTTTATTCAGCTCGCCTGGTTCATTTTAACGTAACCACTTTGGACACTCTCGGGCATCAGTGCATTAGAAGGCTGCTTTCAGTAACAGTGTCCAAATCCTTCCCGACGCAATCACTTCGTAGTGGAGCAAGAATAAGGGACTAATATGACTGACTACATGTATTTGTAGATGAGAGTCTAACGGCCCAATCAGGTGGTTGCTAGTTTTGCTTTGCCCTGTGACCACTCTCACCCAGCGCACGCTCCCTTATTAATCAAGGCTAGAACGCCGAATTCTCGCTCCAGGTTTTCGTGCCAAGCGAATTACGGATCGACTCGAGACGGAGTAGGAAGGCTAAAGTACAAGCGCCAACTACGAAGAACTTAAACAGCTGGTCGTCGAGTTCATTAGAACGGCCGTGTTGATAAAAAATGAGAAATCTTTTTAAAAAGACAAAGGCTCGCGAGAGTGGCGGACCTGCGACGGCAAAGAAGAAAGAAACCCGACAGCCTAAGCCGCCACTCCCATTCTACGACTGGGTGATGCCTGTTCGCAGCTTTGGATTCTCTGAACACCTGAACGAACACATGGATGTCCGGGATGCCCAGAAGGAAGCCAAGGCCGACCCGGGCTCAGCGGACAAGCAAGAGGCGTTGGCCGATCTTCTCATGTCTCAGACCCAACATTGGGGTGACGCAAAAGTCGGATTCTTCTTTGATTCTGGCGACCTCTTCCGCGCAGTAAACGAGGCAATCTCGCTGACACCCCCAGACCAGGCGGCACAGCTACTCCGACGGGAGAGCAAGCTCGCCATGTGCTACGAGAAACGGTACGGGCTGAAGGGAGTCTTGGACGACTTACACTCTGGTATCCCCCTAGCGGAACGCGTAGTGGGTCAGACACCAGACTCTGATCCCACAAAGCCGTTTCGCCTTACATGCCTCGTAAACTTGCTCGGCCATCGATTCGAGAGAGGCGGCGATCCAAGTGATGCGCACGGCGCAGTTAAGTATGCTGCCCAAGCAGTCGAGCTTGGCGAGGGATTGGAAATTGGGGATGATGATGTTATTGCGCGGTTGAGACGGAACCTCTCTGTTCAGTTAGAGATGCGCTCTAACCGAACTGGCAGCCTGAGCGATCTGGAGCAGGCTATCCAGCAGACAGAGCAGGCCCTCGAGCTCGTGACTGCCAGGAATCCGAATCGGTTATCCTACATCGGCGAGGTCGGAAACATGCGCGTCAGGAAGTTCCGGAAATCCAAAGACCCCCATGACCTGCAGAGCGGCATCGCGGCCATGGAGCGAGCAGCATCTGCCATTCCTAAAGGAGGCGCGACGCTGCCAAGGCTGCTCGACAACATTGCAAACGGCTATCTCGAGCGGTATGGACGGACCGGGGACATGCAAGACCTGAAACTGGCCGTCGAGAAGGCCGAGGCTGCGCACAAAGCACAGTTCATCCTTGACCGAAACCACCCGCAAATGGGGAGGTATATCAGTAGTGTCGCGCGGTTATATGCTGTTCGAGTACAGGCATCTGAACGCCTATTGGACGAGGGCATGATGGTGGCATTTACCAGAAGAGCCATGAAAGGTCTCACAGCTGACCACCCAGGCCAGGCCGAAGCTATCGAGTGTCTAGGAGACGCAATGGTTCTAGAATTTCGCAGGGAAGCACGCATACGCCCGGAAGTGCGAGAAGAGTTCAACCGTCTCCTACAACAGCCACAGCAATCAAGGTCAGGGCCACAACGAATAGATATACGCAGGATCAACCAGCAACGGTATGTCACGGTTCAGTTGGTAGAGACTCCTTCCCAAAACATGAATAAGGCAGAGGCCTACTACCGCCAGGTGGCACGTATGGAGAATGGCCATCCCTTCACCAGGATCCGCGTCTGCAAAAAGCTCGGCGACTTGAAAAGGGAAAACATGAACTGGGACGAGGCAGCAGACGCATATGAACTAGCCATCAGCCTATGGCCTAGGCTGAATCCGCGGACATTGGCTCGGGAGGATATGGAGTATGTGATCAGTCAGCTATCAGGGTTAGGCCCCCTTGCAGCCGACTGTATCTATTCCTCCAAAACACGCAGGTCGGCTTCAGAAGCTCTCCAAGCATTAGAGTCCGGTCGCGGAATCATCGCTAGCTTGACCATTGAGGTGTCTGATCTAAAGACGGAACATAGCAAGCTATACAATCAATATAGGGAGCTATGCTACAACATTTCTTCTCCCTTGGTGCCAGTCAGCGACGATGGTTCCAAGGTCTCGGTGGCTGCAGCCATATCACGCCAGCACCAGCAAGTCGAGAATCTGAAGCTGCTCGAGCGCAAGATCCGCACCTTGCCCGGATTTGAAAGGTTCCCACGCACGCGCTCCACCACCGAATTCACCGAACTTGCTCGCCACGGTCCTATTGTGTGCTTCAGCACTACTGAGGACGCCACCATTGCGTTCCTTGTCACCAGATACCGAGTCGATTTTTTTCGCCTCGGGAAGATCAAATACGAGGACCTCCAAGAACATGTCAAGCTATTAGTCAGAGGAAAGTCCCCTAGCAGTATCACGACGTCGAAAAAAGCAGAAAACAACAAGCGTGTATGCGAGACCCTGCAATGGTTGTGGGATTTTGCGGTCAGGCCGGTCCTCCAACGACTCGACCTCATCAATGAGGCCCCCCAGGAGAAGCTTCCGCGTATATGGTGGGTCACAAGCGGTCTCTTGGGTCTCCTGCCATTACACGCTGCGGGGAGTGGCTGGGGCACCTCCATGGAGAACACCATGAGCCATGTTGTGTCTAGCTATATCCCGACCTTCAAGGCGCTGGCGTACGCTAGGAAGAAACAGCCGAGACCGCTGGGAGATCCGGGTACTGAGCTTCTCGTCATGAGCGTGCCCGAGAAGAAGGGATACAAGATGCTAAAAGTCAAGCCCGAGGTTGATGGAGTGATCCAGAACTTTCGGCCAGACACGGTGAAAAGTTTGGTCCTGTCAATGCCATCTCGAAAGGAGGCGCTGGATAAGTTAAAGTCAGCAAATATTGCTCACTTTATCTGTCACGG
Organism: Mariannaea elegans; assembly: GCA_930272665.1. NCBI lineage: Eukaryota > Fungi > Ascomycota > Sordariomycetes > Hypocreales > Nectriaceae > Mariannaea > Mariannaea elegans. Next base: position 60,601 of record CAKNEU010000097.1, read on the forward strand.
GATTTCAGAGGCTACCAGTCCTTCACAGAGCGGACTGGAGCTGAAAGACGAACGGCTGACAATTCGAGACCTTGGCCAACTATCTCTTGATCAGGTTCAGATCGCGTACCTGTCGGCTTGCTCGACGGCGCAGAACAAGAACAGCGAGATTGTCGACGAGTCGATTGCCGTTGCAAGTGCCTTCAGCCTAGTTGGGTTTCCTCATGTCATCGGAACTTTATGGGAGGCGAGCGATAAAATTGCCGGGAAGATCGCGCCGAGGTTTTATAAGATGCTCATTGACAAGAAAGAGGAAGGGTTCTGTGATAATGACGCCGTAGCCCATGCGATGCATCACGCGACAGTCAGTCTGTGGAAGGATAAGACAAACGGGCAGGGAAGGGTTGATGAGTGGGTTCCATTTATCCATATCGGGACTTGAAGCCGTAACTAAGTTGTTATATACTGGAATCAGCTAGGGATGGCCTAAATAGGGATGGGATGGTAATGGTAATGTGGTGGCTTAGGGTTCAAGGGAGGCTAAAGAGACTGCAAGACTTACTGGAGCCATCTAATCGACAACGAGACCATTACAAGATTGACAAGATGGAAAGAATATTTCATATAAAAAAAAGGATAAAAAAAATATGTGTTGGGCGCTCTACTAATCTAAATACAACAAAATTCCCCACTAGTCTGTCATTTAGGGGAATAAGAAGATTAACAGACATAAAGACGGTAAAGAGGAGGAAGGATCTACCCTCATTAAGATACCCTAATAATCTTATAAATATATAAAAGCTAATTCTGTTTATCAATTAAAAATCGTTACGGGCTAGGGCGTTGAGTTCCCAGGCTGTACCAGGCTTTGCAGAGCAAAAGGGAGCCTCTCTCGGAGGATAACCGGAGCATACATGCAGTCCTAAACCCTTCCGCGCTCGCGGCCGAGATTTCCTTGAGAACACATCGGACTTCCATAAGAGCCCTCATCAAGCCCGCTCGTTGAAAAAATCACTCAGAGTTAAGGCCGCCAATTCAATAGCCAGGAAGGGATATATTGAGGGTTTGTTCCTCAGAAGCCTCTCTCTTTCCCTCCAGGCTTAGATATATCGATACAGGTTCCCTTCCGTTGTAACATACAACAGGCTCAGCCTTCCACACTAGCCATAGCTAGAATCGCGAAAACATGCACTACAAGGTTGGTTATAAGGAATTTGTTAGCTGTTCTGATGGTTTCTTATTGTTATGGCTTCGTACTGAGATGGGAGCTAGTCATGTGCGTAGTGGTATAGCATAAATGCTATGCTACTACCAGCATGCTCAGTTTCGGTAAAAGAGTATTTGCGGCGCTTGAACCAATGGGAAGGCGCAGATATCCACGTTCAGGGAAAGTGAGCGCACCCATAGGGATGTAGCATGCTAAAGTATTATTTCACTTCACTTAAATCCCATCCGCCACCTGACCGGGGTCTCTTTGTATGGCGCACACATGGTTCGCAGAAGTGGGCTTCAAGCGAAGAACCTCATCGGAAAAGAGGGAAACAATTAAACCCATGAATTTAGCGGCGATCCCAGTACTCCTTCAGTCTCTATAAGAAAAACATCAGTACACTCAATAGAAGAAAGCGCGAGATTACGCGAAGATAGACTTACCTTAAGGCTCATAGGGAACCCGCTAATGGTGCCATAACATGAATGGTCTTGGAACTTGACATCAAGCCGAATCGGCTTCATATCATCAGAAGCCTGCTGTTGGAAAGATACTTTAATCTTAAGTCTCCTATCTCCGTCGCACCGAGGCATGGAGGTCACTTGGCCGTTGACGCTGAAGTAATCAGTTTGACGTATCAGTTTCCTGAAAGGTTCCATTGATGGACAGAGGCGGCAGCAAATCCAACCCTTGACGATGGACACGTCGTCCTGGACAACTAGCGACTCCATTTCGAAGAAGTAGAGAGACGCTTTGAGGCGCACAGCCAGCACCTCGAGTAACTTTTCGGGGACATCACCGCCCCGGCACCCAACGAGGGGGATGGACTGGTTGTTGGGCGGGCGGTATATGAACTCCTGCTTTTGGCCGGCCCGCTCCATCTGGGGTATAGCGCCCACCATGTCCAGCTCAGGCTCAAATTTGTCCTTGAATGCGACCGTCAGGCGCTCAGAGCGTGACAGAAGGGTTGGGTCACCAGTTTCTGCGGTCTTGACAAACTTTTCCCACGCACTCTGCCCATTCATCGTTGCAATCAACGTGGAGAAAAGCTCTTGTAGCCATTCCGGGAGCTTGAAAGGTGATGGTTTTGATGATGAGTGTTTGGCATAGCCTGAGCCAACGGACAGCAGGAGATCAAAGGTTGTGCTAGGGTTCCACAAGTTCCGGGCCTCATTCACTGCGAGTTGAACGGGGTTGTTTTCTCTCAGGCCTCCATCTCTGCATGCGTGGTAGTCATGGTTCATTGGTTCAAAATACATTGGAGCCGCCGAAGTGCATCTCGCGCTGTCGAGTGACCACCAGTTAGTTTGTGTGGATAGCCGATGGTGATTAAGTATAGAATGAATTTGGAACTTACGCAGCCCATATAGAGATGTTGGAATTCAAGTAGTTCTGTTCATCCCCCCAGTTATAATTGGCGAGAAGTCGACTGTTTTCATCCACCGTTGTCGTGACTGCGACTCTAGAGCTATCTCCTTTATGCCCAAACAACATTTCTGATCCAAAGACTTCTCGAAGAGAACGCTCCAAGTGTTCGGACTTGTAAATAGAAGATGTGAAGAGCCGAGCCACAATGCCGAAACCCGGAGTCTTCGTCAGGAACTTGTGTTCGAGTCCGGTTTGGCATATTTGCTTATACTTCTCCAAACATTGATCAGCAGTGAACTTCCTGGGGCCGAGCCCAAGAACAATCATTCCGCCTATTTGACAAGTTAGATGAACCAATCCTGGAAGAACGATACAAAATGGAACAGTGGGAAACGTGTGAGCTCACCAGCACTAGTGCCGACCATAAGATCAAAGAGTTCTCCCAAAGGCATCTCTAGATTTAGCAGTTTCTCTAAACGAGAAAGAATCGAAAGTTGGATTACGCCACAAACACCACCACCATCCAGCGACATGACTCGAATGCCACCCAGACCCGGCAGGTATTGGCATTCGTAAGGCCAGCTCTCATTTTTGCTAGACCCGCAAAGAACACATGACTTGTGGATGGCCAGACCGGGATACCTATCCGGCAAAGTCTCATCAAACTCGCGAACGCAGCTGACACAAATGACATGGCCACATGGCAGCTTGTACTCAGGTCTACCGAATAGGCAGGCGTAGCAGATACTGGCTCTAGATGGTTGGGCTGATCCCGTGACGTTGGGCTTCAAAACACTGGTCCAAAATTCCTTCTTCGGAACGGACTCTATGATGGTTCTATGCATCCTAGTTGCAAAGAGCCTTCTATTCGCCCGATATAGTTCGCTATTGTTGATATCCTTCAGCGTAGCAACCACGTGAGCCTCAATGAGCTTCACGAACTTCGAGGAGTCGAAGTCGCCGCTCACAAAGCCCCCGTCAGCAAGGTGATAGCCGGAGGGGTCTTGATGTCCTTGGGCGTGTCCGAAGCTCCTGTTGACGCACTTCTGGCCAGTTTTGGGGTGTATATATGAACATGGCAAGTATTGGAGCAAGAACTGATCTGCAGCCCGAGTGCAGATATTCTCGAAATCTTTGAATACGGCAGACGGGTGGATCAAATCTGTTAGACACAAGTTGAAGGTTAGTTATTATCAATGTTATATTATCCAAGCTCGAAACGCTTCCGCTTCGTCGTATTGCACGCTTTCTAACTCACCTGAGCCGTCAAATTTCAAGAAGATTCGCACGATACAAGATCCAACGATAGATGCTGCCGCTGCAAAGTTTTCTTTAACTCCGTCTTGCCAGCATTTACTTAAAAGCTTAGCAATGTGGCCTTCGACTGATTCAGGAAGCGATACCTGCTGACCACACTGGCAGAAATCAAAGGCTTCCTCTGTTCCTGATTGAAGGTGTTTGAACGCGTAGTCAAATAACATGCCCAACTGCCGGGAATCAAAGGGTGTCCAATTTTTAGCTCTCTCTTGTTGGACACGTCTCGCATCCGACTTGATTCGGGTTGTCAACCGTTCAATTTGAGACAGGATGAGTCGTGAATTCCCCAGATTCTTGAATCCTTCGAGGGGAATGTAGTGAACGTAAACACTAGAAAAGTTCCGCATAAAGAGCTCGCGGATAGTCTTGTCCCCATGCTAGACAAATCAATTAATCGAAACCCAAAAGACAACACATATTGGAAAGTTGTTCCTACCTTCTCTGCCATCTTTCGCATAGCAGCATTCTCACTGATCTCCTCCTCAATGGACGTGAAGAAGTCCCTTGTTGCTGAGTCGTGATTGTCTGATATCCATGCCTCATTCTCGATGGTTGGGGCATTGAGAATGATGATCAAGGCGGGTAGAGCGTATTGATTAATAGTGTTGTGAGCGCCAACAAGGCTCCAGTCGAGCAGCTTTGAAGCAGAATCCGCCCAAGCCTTCTGGTTCCTCGTGACCATACAAATGACATCGCTGAAGATGTAGAGGAACCGCGGGTATATGGTCATGACGGCAGTCTTGCGATCAATGGGCTTTCCATCTTTAGAATTAAGTAAGTACCGCTTTCCATACTTTGCCCATTGCTTCTGATACTGTGCAGCATCAGGCTCAGCCCCGAGCATGCCCTCGCAGTCGGCGTAGAAGTGTGGAGTCTGAGTTCCGAAAGAGTCCGGATCGGTGTACAGGTGAACTTCCCCAGTTGTAGGCTTGCAGATCGAAGACGGGGATTGTGCACCTGGGATAGGTGCTTCCACGTCGTATAAGGACTCGAATTCTTTGGCGTGGCATATTAGCGACCGAACTAGGCGAAAGCAAATTAGCAACTGGGCGGGGGGTGAAGGATACAAAAGCTGCAGAGCTTACTCAACGTGGATTTTCCTGCTCCAGTCTCACCAACGAAGGAAGTAATGCTGGGGAACTGTCGCTGAGGGCTCTCGGAAGAGTGATGCTTTGACTTTTCCATCAGAGACGAAAATCTGTTCGTCTCAACAAGCCTGGTGACTCTATCCTGACCCAAACGCTCCACATGCAGGCCAAACCACTTCGTCGCCTCATCTTCTTGAAAGTACCATTCCCTAGATTCTCCAGATTCTCCAGACTCCCCAAATTCCCCAAATTCCCCAAATTCCCCAGACTTGGTACTAGAGCGGATCAGAATTTTGCCCGAGATCCACTTCCAAGTACTTTCGGTAGCCGTTGTGCCTCCTCTCCGATGGGTTGGCCGCTTCTTGCGGTGGACTAATTCGAAGTCGGATTCACAGTACCAATTCCCGCAAGAACACTTAACATTCGCTAGTCTGTCGCATCTGTCGCAAGTTTCGACCTCTTCGTTGATTATCTTGTTGGCCTATCTGGAATCTGACAGCTTCGGGGGTGGCAGTTGCGATGTTATATGAAGTTGATTATAAAGACTCGAATGCAAATCCTAATGAAACCCTAGGGTGTATACCTCCAAGAAGCCGAATGCTCGTGGAGGAAGCCCCGAAGAAACACTTAGACTCTGACTGAAGTGGACAACCACACACTCAAGCTTATACGAGGGTAATGCAGTTCAAGCACCGGTAGTTGGAAAAGGATGAAAGATTAATTTTCTATCTCGGGCTGCAGGAGGCCTTTAAGGGTCTGCCAGTCAAAGACAAAGGGTGCCTGAGGCAGCAAAAGGCCACCGCACCCGCCCTCGGCTAGCTTCCTGCATCAGAGGGCTAAGACATTGTTGGGCGAGGATGTGCAAGGAATTGGTGAAGGCTGGGGCTTATCACTAAACTATTGGGCAAGGATATTTGGACTTGCAAGCCACAGCGCTAAGAATTGAGCCCCAACTATTAATACCTAGAGTAGGCGGTTAGACCGTAGAGTCTCCTGAGCCAAAGTTGGATATATGGAGGTTCAAGCAAGGCCTTGATAACGCGGTTGCCCTCTCAGTGTTTGGGGGTATAGCTGAGCTGATCGAGGTTGGTGCCACCGCCGTCGGAAGCTACGTCGAGCGGAGGCTTAGGCGGGTTACGGTGCCCTACTCAGTAAATGACACATGACGCGCCAATATGTGAAATACGAATGATTGACCCCGTACTACTCTTCAACTATCTGCGGCTGAGGCAACGCCTCGCCAAGATCAGGCGTCTTTCAAAAAGCCCCATTGAGCTCTCATCTAGACGAGACAAGAGAGACGACATGCCCATTAGCTGAAATCATGCTTTAGCCAGATTGTGTGCTCCCTATGTTCTCTACCCCGTCAGCCATTGTCTGGGTAGCAATACTTGTGTCTTCGATCACGAAACCAACTTGACGGAACTTTGATTCGATAACCGACGCGCGTACCGCCATGCTGCCGACTATAGCAGCTCCCTTTAGGCTCGTTATTGCGGATGGATCAGCTTCGAACGATCAGCCGGCAGCAGCACTGATTTCTGAGATTCGAGGTCGCGGACTGATATGGGGCCGCTGACTGGTATGGGGTCGCGGATGGATATCATGTTGCCTGCTCCGTGAAGTCAAATATAGCTGATGCGCTTGGACCTAGTGCCGTCATTGGCCTCGCAATCAATAGACAACAACTCGCCATGCGCGGTGTCGATGAAACATAATTTACAACATGGTACAGTTACAAACAGTCACCCACTAATTAGCTTGACAACCTACCCGACCTCAACAATCCAATGTTGTCACCGTCTCCCTCTCGAACGAAGGACCGCAAAGTTGGACCGTAAGCCCGTCAACTGCAGCCAACGAGTCCTCCGCAATCCCAGTCCGACATGAATACAACAGCTATCCATTCGAAAGAGACCACGGATAGCAGGCCAAGACGTCGCCCTGATTTAGCGCTGTGTCCACAAGATGGCAACATGCAACGCTCCACCCATTCCCAATCTTCGCGCTCGACGCGTCCCTCGCAATCGCTCTCTCCAAAAGAAAAACACAGGAAAAAAAAAAAACCAAACAGCTCTTGAGTCTTCATCTCAAGAACTAGGATCTGGAAATTCAGCAATTTCGGGCTGGCATAGCACTAGAGCAAATGTCGGAACTACATCACACAATGCGTGCAAAGTGCTACACGGGCATGACATCCTCCAGTGCTATTTTATCAGTGAAGCGTAGTTCTATTTTACACCTGGCGCATGTGGATATAAGACTTGTTTAGTGCGGCACATGGATGCCGTACTTCTCGTAATCGAAGTTTTCCAGACTCGGTATGCTTTCAGCCCAGCCGTCATCGATTTCCCCTAGCTGCCAGTCGTCTCCGAGCTCAAACATCCCCATCCTCCCCGCCAGGACATCTTTCTGCCTCGTTTGATATTGGACTGCAACATCGTGATGAGGTACCCAAACAACCCTCATCCCAGCTCGTCTCCCAGCCTCCACTCCAGTCACACTATCTTCGAATACCAAACATTCGTTGAGCATTATCGCTTTTTCGCCAGAGCCCGCCGCCGAGTTCAGTGACTGCAACGCCACTAAATATATGTCGGGCACCGGCTTCCCTCGGCCCTGTCGCACTCGTGGGTCATCACCCAGGACCCGCCTGTCAGGCTGGAAGAAGCTGAGCAGTCGATTCGTTTCCGGCCTCGAAGTTTTCAATTCATAGCTATGACTCTTAGTACTAGATGCCAATGCCAGCCTAATCGTGTCCCCTGATGAAGCACTGCGTGCACAACTGAGATTCGACAGAAGCTTCTCTGCACCAGGTAACGGCTCGCAACTCGGAAAATTCAGCCGCATCTGTGCGGCCGATTCACGAGCGAAGTGCTCGCGGGAGATTGGTAACTTGGCCCAGTTGTGGAACACGTTGCTGTTTGTTGAGTTTGGGACACCCATAAGCCGAGCTCGGATTGACTGAGTAAAGGCAGGCCTTCCGTATTTTTCAAGAAGTTGGTTCGTGGAGAGAGTGATTATGTCTTCGGAGTTGATGAGGAGCCCATCCATGTCAAAAATGCAGGCGCGGATTGCGGGGAAGCTGGAGGCAGTTTTTGTCAGCCTCCCTAGATTTATGTTACCACCCTCTTGTCGATAATCAATAATGCACATACCGAAGGCCACATATGTTATCCCGGTTAGAAGGAACTTACTCTATCTTAGGCGGAGCCATGGATACTATACTGAGGCGAACCTTGATCCGAACTCACGGTGCCGGGAGCGAACTGAGCGATAAAATTAGAGACAGGGTAGAGTTATTAAGTACCGGTATTTGGGCACGCTGCAATGTTGTAAATAGCACTCTCTCTCAATGGGGCAATAATTAAACTGACTTACCTCATTCGAGGTGGGTGGCGGATAACCGGCGGCCCGTGGTTAGCGTGAAATGCTTGCAATGCTTGGAAACACTCTCATTCAGAGTATTAAGAAGCTGTACAATAAGATATTAGGAAATTGAAGACCCGGGACTACGGAGCAGCCAGTAAATGAATAGGTGCAAGCGCATTACTTCTATTATTTATCTAGAACCGGCCCGATTCGGAATTCGCTGACCGCTCTGCCTAACTAGGCAATAAGAATCGAATTATAACTTAAGGCTCAGACAGCGCCCAGACAATGTGCAAGCCGCTATTAATTAGTGCCCGGCTGCTACAGACAGTTAGTGTGGGTCTAGTTTCACCGATCTGTGAGCCCTACCCTATAACGGCATCCAAAATAACACGCACCAGCGGCAATAGGTATTTTAAAGGAGGGTTTAGGTAGTTATAGACTTGAAGCCTAAGTTTATTACCTTAAGAACATTAACCAAATTCAAGTAGAAAAGCCATTAATACGGAACTGGAACTCCATCCCAAGATTACTTAAACATTCTCAGTAGAAAAACTAGGATTAGTGGATTCTTAGGATATGATGTCCCCCCAATGTCTACTACCCTATCACTATAACAAAGCAAGCTGTGGAAATGCCATCAGTCACAGATACCTTCACTCGGACCCCTCTTTCAACGTCGTCCATGACGGGACGACCCTTGCCTGCTGGACAGTACACAATGTGGGGCTCTTTCACAGTTAGAAGCTTGTTAAAAAGGAGGAAGCTATATATGCTACGGTGCATCTTTTTTATTTATACGCGCTTGTTAGGAGATAGTTCTGGACCCTTGCTCAGCTTACGAGCTAGCATCAGGGGGATCAATCCCTACGTACCAGCTATGCGAAACAAGGGACGAGGGGACAACCGGAGTAGAAAGAGCAGACATTTTTGGGTATAAGTATTGTGGAGTAAGCTCCTCTAAGGAAATAATACATTGGAATACCTACACGAGTCATGTTATCCGGACAGCCAGAGTGTGCACATACCGGAGCCCCAGACACCCTCGGCTAAGATTGGTCGGGTAAATGGATCCCTGAAGGAGTATGCATTCTATAAAGACGCCCAAATAGCTGCTTAGTCAGACATGAACTAGTAGGTAACTGATTGTACCTTGATTTATGCGTGCCTAGAACCGTAACAATAAGAGAGTGATGATGTTCAGAGGGTGGTCGTGCGAAGGTGATCGTGGCAAGATGACGCCGATTTCCAATGTTATTTCTAAGGGATCATAAGAAATCATGGGTCCACTGCAATGGGAAGACTGCGCCATCTGTAGGTAAATTTAGTGTAAGATCTCTATTTTTGCCCCAGTGAAGAGTCACGATATGCCCTTGTAAGTCTCTCAAGCCTTTGAGAAGGAAGAGGCAAGGTCTAAAACTGCGCCATGGGGTACCCGCTCGAAGACTCCATGCTGACAGTAGCCAAGAAACCAGACTAAAACCCCAGGCCCAGGATAGTTATGCGTTGCCCCCCCAGGGATCTACAGGCAGCTGCGCCTTGCTCAATTGGCGACCAAACTGAGCCGCAGTAAAATGAGGCAGCCGACCGCCCCTGTCTGTCAAAATGGACAAGCTGCAAAAAGTACCCGCCAACAAAAAGTCCATAAATAGCAGGCTAACGTCACAAAGGTCGTATGGGACGAATTGATAAATATTTTCCTGTAGGCTCTAGAATATGTGTGGGAATATTTCTCCATCTACACATTCTCCTTCTTATGTGATTCAATGTTTCCAGAACGCTTTTTGGCCCACCATTACGACATGCATACAAACTGGGCCCCATACGAAACCGAAGCGAGACAATTGTACGCGACAGAGGGCAAAACGGCTGAGGATACGGTCGAATACCTCAACGACCGGCGCCAAAACTCGGTACGCGTCAGCAGAGCCATTCGCCGATGTGATAAATTGGCGACAGGGTCATCTACCACTGGTCCAGGTATGCTATTTTCCCCCAATCCGCTCAACAGGAAGCTCATTTTGTGCCTGGAAGCCGTAAACGCAGAAGCCAGCAGTCGTCGGTACTCGATCCGAACACCAGAACCGCGAGATGGCACTCAACTGGCAGGGCAACCTTCGAGCATCATCCCTGCTGTGGATGCGGAGCATACTGTTGCGCCTGGAAATTTGGCGCATCAATCCTCTCCAAATCCAAATGAGATGTGCATGAGCGACTTTGTTGACTTGGGTGGCGAGGACTTCGATCTCGTCAGGCCTCTAGGCATTTCCTCAGGTTTGTCCACTCCGGAGCTGATCAACACAAACGACTGTAGAGTTGATTCAACCGTCTATCCCATAGACAGCACAATCATGGATGAAAACCAGCCAATCGTCCTGTATTCCCCTGGAGCTAGTACATTACTCAGGGACTCTCCGGCGATTTCGGCAAGTCCAACTCAAGGGCTTGGAGAGTCTGGCTTTCTGAGCTGGGAGCTTCCTGGTATGTGACATTGCGAACAAAAGATTTGGTTCCTAGTTCACTAATAATGTCCTCTAGAAATATCTGTCTCAAACTTTACACATAATTTTGCTCTTGGACCTGATAATGATGCTATTAAGGCTCTACTAGGCCAAGTGTCCATGGCTGCACCAGCGGGGCAAGCCAGCTGGCTTGCATCACGACTGAGATGTGTGCGGCCAACCTCTCCCAACCCGATTGTCGTAGAGCTGCTCGACCGTATTTTTTCGCCCGGTAGAGCACCATCAGAGTCTCAATACAGCAGCGCTCTTCTGCCCTTTGTCGATCAGATATTCTTGCCCGTTGCACACCTAATCTCAAATGGACTCCTGATACACATCAAAATTACCAAGTTCATTTCATGGGTGTTCCAGAACGACCTTGCTCACAGACTCTTCAAGTTCCTACAGAAGAATTCCTCTCGCATGGAGCACTTCATCACAGAAACCCTGTTTGCAATCGTGGATCTTGCCATGGCTGATCAGAGATTAGTTTGCGCTGGAGATGCCATGTTTGGGAAATATCGACTCGACATCCTCAAATTAATTGAGTTGGCAGACTCTCGTGTTCTCTCGGGGGTTTTAGGTGCCATGCTGCTCAGTTATTTTGCACAGTACGAAGACCTAGAAGCGGCTAGGCTCTTGGTTTCTCGTGGTGCCAATATCAACCTCTCGTTCCACAAGCAGAACTTGGGACTGACCATTCACTTCGAATTGGGTAAAACCCCATTAATCGGTGCTATTCGTGGTGGCTCTCCGGAAATGCTCCAGTATCTCATCGAGTGCAGTGCACACGTTGATGCCAGTTCGCTATTTCCGATCGAAGGAGAAAATGCAAGCCCTTTGGCGGAAGCTGTGAATAGAGGCGGGGTCGAAATGGTCAAAATACTACTCGACCACGGCGCCGAGGTTGCATACGACATGAAAGTCGAACGAAAATACATCCTTTCTTACGCAAAATCATCATCGCCAGCAATTTACACTCTCCTCATTGAGTCACTTGAAAAAAAGCCGACTTTGGATACCATGACCACGATGGTGCTCGTGGGCGAAAAGGCGGAACGCGGTAGTCGCAGTCTATCCAACTTCCTTCTAGAGCACGAAATCGTTAGAGATGACCTCCTCGAGGGTGCATTATGGCATGCAGTTGAGACTGACAATCTGAGAGCAGTAGTGACTTTGTTGGATCGAGGGGTAGATCCGAACGCATTGCAGTATCGTCGTGCTCGACATGCCCGGCGGTGTGGCAATTATCCCGAGACCACTGGCAAGGATATTTTCAAACAGGGCGAGGATTTCGAATCAAGCCACCCTTTAGTGATTGCATTTTCATCCGAGAACACGGATGCTCTTCAAGGCCTTGTTTATTTCCTACAGAAAGCTGGAATAGAGGCGAGTGATGAGGTTCTATCAAGAATCTGTCAAAAAGCATATCATCTCATCTTACACATGCCTATTCTATTGTCCATGGCACAAGCTGGGCATTATAGAAATTCATTTGGTCCATGCGCCTTGGAGTACGCTGCGCACAAGGGAAATATTCTGGAATGCGGCCTCTTACTTGATGCAGGAATTGACGTTAACGCGTATGCAAGTCCTTCGAACAGAACTGCCCTGCAAGCTGCCGCCAAAGAGGGGCATCTTGCAACTGTGGAATTTCTCATCCAACGCGGCGCGGATGTCAACAGCCTCGCAAAAGAGAACCCCCTAATCGACCACGAGAAACCACTAGAACGAGAAAGACTCAACTTCACGGCGCTGCAAGGTGCAGCGTTCAATGGACATGTCCAGGTCGTGGACTGTTTGATTGCGGCCGGAGCAAATGTCAAGTTGCCTCCAGCCAATGTAAATGGCATCAGCTTACTGGAAGCTTCGGCTGGTGCATTGGCACTGGATAAAGCATTCCGTGCTCCCAAGCCTAGCGATATTGATGAACTCATACGTGAAGAAGAAAGTTTCAGGATGCTCCTCGCTCTCGGGGCCCCGGTCAATGGGCCCATGGGTACTAGCGGTTCCATTTTGCATGCCTTGATCCGTTCATCAAAAATCGCTTGTCTTGAGTTGGTCCTCAAAGCTGGTGCGACTACTGAAGACCGGGACTATCGAGAAAACCAAACCAGGTTGTCAGTAAGAAGGCAGGCCAGAATATTGCACGGCATGACGCCAATCCAGCTCGCGGCATATCATCAGAAAAAAGACGTTATCGAGCTTTTGATGCGCCATGGTGCTGATATTAATGCTCCCGCTGCGGATGTGAAATGGGGGCGGACAGCTCTCCAAGCTGCTATCGGTGATCATGTACCCGTTGATCTTTTCCGACGTGCAAGGGGACCTCAGCCATTGAAGGCTAATACGGAAATTCTGGAATTCCTTCTTCAGCAGGGCGCTGATATCAATGCCCCTCCTGGCAAGTGCTTCGGCCGCACGGCTTTGCAAGCAACTACCGACATCATACCAATAGATTCCAGCATTCTTATGTTTCTCTTACAACATGGAGCCAATATCAACGCTCCCCCGGCAGAGGAAGGTGGCGTCACAGTTTTGCAGGGAGTGGCAATCCGTGGAGACCTCGAGCTTGCCGCGACTCTCATCGCGCTGGGTGCCGACGTCAACGCAGCAGGGTCTGCCGTTAAGGGTCGGACAGCCATTGAAGGGGCTGTGGACTATGGTAGGATGGACATGGTGCAGCTCCTTCTAGAAAAAGGAGCTCTACCTAGTGCTTTCGACGGATTTTCAAGGGCAATTGGATTTGCTAAACAGCAGGGACGTTTTGATATTGCAGATCTATTACGAGAGAAGGAGGAAGCTCTAGGGTTCATGAGATCAACTGTCACGGACTGATATTACACAGACGAAAAATGGTTAGCAATTAGTGATATTCATTTACGTCCTGGGAGGCTCAGATTCTCCATCACCCGGCTACTGTACGCGGCCTAAAGAAAGGGAGAAAAAAAAAGGATTAAGTTAGCGGTCCTTTGTAGTGTAGACTAAGCTAGTTGGGCGCGGAAGTTAGGGAGAGATAAAACATACTCTTATTGAGATAGGATTTCAGCTATTATTGGCGTTGTCATTTATTCTAATTATTAAATTTTTATTTTGAGCTTTTGTGCATCGCGTAGTTATGTGAAGACCGACTGCTAACCCTTTCCTAATCTATTCTCCCTCTCATTTATATCCATTCTTTCATTTTAAGAAAGCCCGAAGCATCTAATCAAATGCTTTAGCACACAATTGAGTTGTTGGCTGCTACTTTGAGGGGCGGAGCACCAAGTTCGGCAATCTTACCCTATACTTCTAGGCGTGGTGTTTGTTTTGGCTAGTGTTCCCACCACTAACAAAGTACAGTTTACGTGAGCTACGTTGATGAAATTTATGCGCAGGGGTAACTATGGCACCTTTTTTTGCTTTAATACTACAGCTTGCGAGGGAGTATAGATTTGTTTGTCACATTGTCGTTCTTAGACAGTGACAGGACAACGAAAAGATTAGCTACGTACAGTAAAGTTGTTCACAATCACGCCGACTGGTGCAGCAAAAAATACAACCCTTTGGGCAAAGGGAGGACATCCAAAAATTGAATGGTCCGATAAATCGTAAAGGACGACAACCTGCAAAATGCGAACCTACGCCTCCTAGGAGACTGCCTTTCAGGTCAGACATTTTCATGTCTGAAATCAACGGGGTAGCGCGTTAACCACTTCACCAACGTGTCCTTGGCCTGTTGTTGAATGGCCGTCAGTCAATACTGCTCATGTTGGCTTGGGAATAGAGGTAGCATCATCGTACTGCCATCTGATGTCTGTCGATGGGGAAAGGCGGCGTAATAGCTTGAACGGATTCTCCGCGGTGCGTCATGTTTGTTACGATGCGTGAACTTTCAACCATGGTGGTGGTATGCTAACAGAGCACACTGAAATTGTTCGCCTTCCGCCATACTACGGAGGACGTCATGTTAAGACCAAGTAGGTGCTATGTATTCTGCTACCACTAGGACAGCAACACTATAAGGGGGAGCTACATTCGGAAACAGACCAGCTAACTATCCAGTAACATCGCCATCTAAAAAATGAAGAAGACGCATTTGACTAATTTACATCCAAGTCTTGCAGCTTTATTTAATCACGAGGCCGCGTTGGCCTTTAGAAGCAGGGCCAGTTCTTCATGCTGGGGTCTCCAGCAGCAATGTTCTGCTGGAAGGTTTGAACACTGTCGCAGAAAGGAATGCTGAAGAAGCCAGGGGTTAGAATGCCGTTGGTGAGATCCAAGCTGTCGCCGTCGCTGCTGTCTCCTGAAAGCAGGGAAGCAATGTCGGGCAGGGTGTAGCCGTTGGCGTTGTTATTGGCCGTGTATGCAGCGAGAACACTGGAGAATTCAGTATTAGCAAATCGCTTCTCAGGTTTGGTACTGCACAAGACCACTTACGAGGTCACCATGTCGTCTAGGCGGACGCCACCCCAAGCACCCCCTGACAGGGTATTGAAGTCGCCACCAGGGAGAGCTTCTACTGTGCCATCGGTCTTTGCATTGACAACGTAGTAAATGGTGTCACCGATGCATACATGAGTGCTGGCGGCAGTGTCATCATTCATGATCTGTGCCGTGGTGTCGGGCTGAGCATAACTTGTGCAGTCATCTCCGGGAGAGGCGCTAGTTTTCATTTTTTATTAGCCCATTATCGCAAATACCTTCGCATATTTAACGACAACTCACATGATAGCGGGATGCAGACCCTCCGGACTAACAGCCCAGGCCTGGGGGATCATATAGCCGTACAAAAGCTTTTCAACTGCGGCCAGCACATCCTGATCTCCGATGCTGAGCTGGGTGATTGCGGCACCGCCGTTAATCATTCCAAACAGGGCGTTCGCGTTGCTAGAGTCGCCAGAGAACAGGTTAGCGTTGGTATTGGCGATGAAGTTCTGCCAATACGAGGCAATAGAGCCCAGAGAAGAAGCCAGGTCGTTTTGGATACCAAGAGCATCAGTGTTACTAGCGGAAGTTAGGGCATTATTGGAAGTTTTTAAAAAGGCTTGTACACTCACGATGGAAGCTCTCGACTCGCAGTGGTGATGGCCTGGGAAATAAGAGTGTTGTAGGCATCCTTGAGCTCTCCATGCTTCGAGACATCGATCTTTGACAAGACATCCTTCATGACTAAGAGGTGTCAGATGTGAGTGTCTGGGATGTTGGAGGTAGAACTTACCAGAGTTCCAGAGGCCAGCATAAAAGAAACCAGTCATGAATCCAAGAACATCAAGAATGGTCTTCCAGAGGTCGATTGGGAGCTCTTTCTTAGGCGAGAAAGCCGCCTGGAAGGGGCCGATCTGGGACTGCATTTGACTTTGGACATCGCCCAGATCGTCATGGATGGTTTGATGAAGCTGATGATATGTGGTTAACAGCGTTATTTGTAATGGATTATGGGATATGTACATTGTGGATTTGAACGAAACTGTTCATGATGATATAGGCGGCAGGAACGTCGACGTCACCGCTTGTACCATGCTGATCACCGCAGTGGCCCAAAGTCTGGATGCAGTTTGAAAGACTGCCAAAGGTACCGCATTCCCAGAGTTGAGGACCATTGAACTGGTGGGAGAAGTAGGACGTGAAGTTGAGATTAACGCCATCAGGGCGAGAAGAACCCAGCGCCCATCTGCTCATGACCCAGTTCCAGGCATCGGTAGCACATGTGTCGGACCAAATTTGGTCTACAGCGTGAGCGATATTGGTGCCCGAACAGCTTGCCTTGGCATAATCTGCAGTTGAGGGGAAGTCAACACCTGCGTTCAGAACCTTGCTGTTGTTGAGGGGAATTGCCTGTGCCCCCAGGGCCAACAGGGATACAAAAAATGGAGTCAGGAATTGAGGCATGCTGCTCAGTACGCTCAGGAGAATTCAAGATGAAGAGAATAGTCATGAAAGACAAATTGTGGAGGGCGATGCAGCAGGAATATAACTTCCATGATGGATTGCTTGTTTCTTTATATCCGAGGACTGAGATTGTCATGATGCTATTGATTACACAGGAGCACAACTGATGTTGCTCGTGTCTAAAAGAAGTATCCCACATCGGCCAAAGACCCATTTAACAACAATGGGCCATGCTCAGTCCAATAGATTCCTCATGGTGATACACGTGCTTGATTCTCATATTTTGAAGCAATTACAGTTGTATGGATTTCTAAGCGCTGTTTAACGGCTGATGTCGAATAATGGGACTTTTGGTGAGATTTCTTTACCGACAGAATGCAGGAACATGCTACTCTTCATGGTCAGAAAATAGCAAGGTGAGGGTGCTGACAAGGTTCTCAACGTCCAAATTGCAGCGCTCGGTAGTTTCTTTTGCAAGATTTCGCCCGTGGGGTGAGGCACGGATTATCCGCTGGTACCGAATATGACCAGAATAAGTAATCTAAGGTCGGCATTGTGGATAATGACAGTTGAGAAGGATTCAGGCTAGGTTTCAAGTTATTCGGCAAACCTGTATAACGTTAAAGTCAAAGTCAAGGAACATGGAGCGGCCGACTTGGTCAGGCTGTCAGCTCGACCCTAATACGGATTACTGATGACTGATCCGATCTAGTGGTCGTATGTCGTGGATCCTTCGTTGCGCAACATACGCCGCCAATCAGCGGCTGAGATTCGAGCATATGGGGTGTCTAAATTATCAAGACAGCCAATCACACTTGCTGCCGACCTTCCGGCCAATTTGCCCAATGCAATCAAAAGCTGGAATACCTTACGTTTAATCAACTTATGCTCTGTGGCTAAATTAGGAAATCGTCTCGACGCTATATTCTGAGATCAAAAGGCATCATGTATCTATTTGCTATATAAGAGGCCATTCGCAACTCTGGAGAAGCTATTTACCACCACTACAATCATCCTCAAGCAATCCTCAAGCTCTTCTCCTTATACCTAGGCTTTCTTTTATATTGCCTATCAAAAGCTTCTACAGTGTTCTCCAGTCTTATTCTCAAGGTCAGTGATGTTAAAAGTGCTTCTTATATAACATCTTCAACTAACTCTTTGTGCGGTTTAGATGGTCTCTACTACTGTTCTTGGCCTTGCGCTCATGGCCGCCTCTGCTCTTGGCGCCGCTGTCAAGCCCCGTGACCTAAATCACGTCAACTACTATTCCGACCCTCGCTGCAAGAACTGGATTGGACAGTGGAATGGTCCCGACAGGATGTACCAAAATGCCGATTATGACGCTGGTGGCCAGTTTGTCGGCAGTGTTATTATGCTGCCTGGTGACACTTTCGACTCATTGACGATTAACGGTAATGGCATTGTTGCTGGCGGCCTTTGCCCCGGAGACCAGCAGTCTCCCATCCTTGTCGACGCCAATGGGTATCCTTGTTATGTCATCAACAACAACGTCGGCAGTGTTGAGCTGTACACTGCTGAGTGCGCCATTATCCCTAGTGATTAATGGCTGGAAAGGGGGTGGTTTTGGACCTTTTGTATTTGATGTATAATTATAGCACACGTTTAAGAGTTTACTTTCACTGCTAAAATTAGTTTATTGAAGTTGAAGTTGTATCTCATTTCTCAAACACTGCATCTGTTACGGACTGGTGCCCGGCAGCTTTGATCTGATTGTCGAGATCACGTGGTTCTGAACTGTACTCAAGAAGGCAGAATACTACCCATGGCGTTTCCACGATACACTATCCTAGATTTAGTCCAGCTCCAAGTGATAATTAAGGCGGCGTGGCGAAGTTTGCGAGGGTACCTTTCCGCTGATTTGGTCTAGCGTCAGTACGAGTGCGTGTGTGTGGTGGAGGCTGTAAGTTACTTTTGGGACATCGGTATTCCCCACAACCTATCTCTTCATGAGTAATTCACAGTTTGCCATAGCCCAAATTCCCAGTTGTGCAAGTTCCATTGGAAGTAATTTTCGTTCTAACTTGGTCTTTAGCCTCGTCTAGCATTAATCAGGTCACGATGCTATTAATACTTGTTTATTTATTGTGTGGGGAGTACATTGAAAACGATCTCATTTACTGATGAAATTTGTTTCAACCATTTACTAAAGATATTATAATATCGCGAACAGGACCTAGAACAAGACGTTACTACGGGGATTTGCGTCAATAAAGTATGCCTTATAATCTACTTGAATACAGTAAAAGCAGCTACCTAAAAGGCCTACGCATCCAGATGTCGTGAAAATGCCGTTAGATATTTCATTCCTGAATCGCACATGATAGTAACAACCGTAGCATGAGGACCGAGGCGCTCTGCTAGCTCCACGGCCGCCACAATATTCGCTCCAGTGGATAGGCCGCAGAATAGGCCCTCTTCGCGTGCCATCCGGAAGGCCATTTTGCGGGCCTCATCGGTTGAGACAGGTTTGATTTCGTCCGCAATATTGTTGTGCCATAACGGGACTACGTAACCAGCCCCAATTCCATCGATATTATGTGCTCCTGTGGGGCCACCAGACAAGACAGCTGATTCCGCTGGCTCGACTGCGACGAAGCGAACATCATTACCATGCTGTCGAAGGCGTTCTGATATGCCGCGTAGACATGCAGCAGAGCCAACACTCTGAACAAAGGCGTCAATGCGACCACCAGTCTGCTCCCAGAGCTCATCAGCAAGTGTTGAGTAGGCTTTGAGCTGATCCGTATTGTCCATCTGGGCGGTAATGTACGCACCCTTCTTCTCTGCTAGCAGATGTGCTTCTCGAATCATATCCTTGGTGAGCTTCTCCGTTTGTTTACCATTCTCGCTGGGTATGATGGTTAACTCAGCGCCAAGGAGTCTCATATGATCCAGTTTCTCTTTAGAAAATGCATCCGATGTTACGATGTACAGTGGATGCTTTTTCACTGCACATACCAAAGCTAGAGAAACTCCAGTGCTGCCACCGGTGTATTCGACCACGGCGCCGCCAGGCTTCAGCCGCCCGTCGGCCTCTGCTGCTGCAATCATGGCAAGCGCCATTCGGTCTTTCATACTTCCAGTAGGATTTGGGCTCTCTACCTTTACCAAGATACGAGCACCATTGCTGGGAACAACATGGCGTAACTCCAGCAGAGGGGTGTTGCCAATTGTGTCAAGGATAGTTGCCTGTGTCACGCTCATCTTGGCCTTGCTTAGTGTGTAAGTCTAGTTGAATGAGTTGGGTGAGCCGATAGTTTTTGTGTATTCTAGGTTGGAGAAGTACGTTAAAGCAGAAGTATCGTGTTTGAGACAGATGTGGACGACACTATCAGGACTGGACTGGAGGTGAACGCAAATGAAGCGTATAATGAATACTGAACATTGAAAAGTATGGCTTCCGGTTAAGTGAGCCATGCAGCAACTTTATAGCCAAGAAGTTGTGGGAAAAGACCCCACAGTTTGAGGATGATGCGTGAGCTTTCCGAAATCAGTCCCTCGTCCCTCGTGGGTCGGTGTTGACAGGGGTACCTTTGTCTAGATGCAGTTTAGCTCTGGCCGCATCGTCGACATCAGCCCGATCGCAGGGATCGTGTTTGGAATCGAAAATGTGTTGAGAGGGAATGGAGCAAGGAATCCCCGCAACTGCCATCCTTTTCACTAATCGCATAAGATCCTAGACGGTATTCCTTCCAGTATTTGGTTGTTGTGCCACCCACACTTGGCCCAGCGAGGCTGCTGGAGCTCAGTCCTAACATGACACTAGAATTCACGCACCCTGCACCCTTGGGGATTGACCTCAAGATATTTCCAGCACACTTTGTTCTGATTTATTCTGGCGCAGATCCAGCATGAAACCCTCGAATCTAACGGCCGAGGCGTTGAACTCGAAGCAGCTGAATCATGAATGTTCTATAGTATCCGACTTGCTCCAAATGTGTTGATGCTCGTGCTCACGAGTATTAATATTCGACGCAATAGCTGTTCGACAGACCCAGAGCTCACCGATCGACGCCTCATTCCAATCTGAGAATGCATAGCAGCTAGTTGTAACAATTCTGCAGGGACAAATGAATCACCGATGTGGTCGCGTCCTGCCTGACTCAGCAGTGGAGATCATAATCACCTGACAACCCCACATCTGAGAAACAAGCCGTTGGTTGCATCTCCCGGTATCTGAGGCAGCAGTCTAAGATCAAGTGCATTCCCTGGGACGCAAAGATCAGCTTCGAATAGTGAACATGGCCAATCCACCAGCTTCTCAGCCTTTTGTCTTCATTGTGTCCACAGATCAACTGCTTCCTGATGACATTCACGCTAGAAAGAAAATAAAAAAACAGGCCATGAAAGGAGCAGGCCGTGCGAGACGCATAAGAGGCGGCTACGGAAAGCACAATTTGCTTCAGTATCCGGCGGCGTTGGTGGATTCGAGTCGGCAAGCAACAGATGCGTATGAGATACCGATACGCGGCCCTGTTGGTGATAGGTCTCAAGGATGCGCCATGCGAGATATCATCCTCTCTGCTCCCTCAAGCCGGGGCTATACACAAATGAGGGCTGGATGCAATTTCGACATCCTTGACTTGTCCATGTTGACCTCCTTCCATGTGAGCAGGGCGACCGCACATTCTCTGTCATCCAACCCAGGTATCCTAAAGGATGTCATCGGTAGCCGACAATGGTCCTACCTTACCTTTGTGCCGAGCCGTTTTGAGCATAGCAATATCATACGAGCCGCAGCTGAATGCGTTTCCGCTAGGGTACAGCAGTGGTTAGCTTCTCCTCTGGAATCCCCCTCCAAATATGTCATATCGCATTATTTACGTGCGCTGAAACTCTTACAAACAAATCTGGATACGTCCGATACATATCTTCAAGCGGATGTACTGTGTGCCACGGAATTGCTAGGAATATATGAGGTAAGCCATACTATTTTCCCCGATCTTCGTCATCTGCATGAAATTAAGTCTGTAGTTACTCAATTTTTCATCCGATCAGCAATGGTGCTGTCATTCGTCAGGGACGGCTGCTTTGATAAGGGCTCGTGGACCCCATGGCTATAAGTCTGATTTCGAAAAGGCTTTGCTTTTATCCCACATTGGGCAGATTGTAAGATTTATTCATGTGCCGAAGTCTTCACTTTTCGCAACGGCAACTAACGAGAACGACCAGTTCCATCAGGCATTAGACATGAATACCCCATGCTTTCTCGATGGAGAAGATTGGCAGATGACCATTCGTTCCATGAGCTTCGACGATGCTCCATTTTCAGATCGATGTAATCTTGTCATTTCTTTATGGACCTGCGTTTGCCGTCTTCCGTACCACCTCCAGCAAGCTCTAGATATTTTGAGTCGAACGCAAACGTCGATATCAAACCGCTTTCTGACACTTCTAGCCGACTTACGTCAAGTTCGACACTCAATATTGCAATGGTGCAACGAATACCATGAGCACAGTTTGTCTATGGTTGGAAGTGGTATCATGGATGAATCTTTGGATAGGGAAAAACAACAAGAAGCTCTTGGCTTTGGGCTCACCTGTCTGATTATCAGTAATCGGTTGATCTTTGCCCTGGACCCATCTACCGAGATGTCCTGTGAGAATGAAGCTCAGAGTCTTGCAGCTGAAATATTGCATATTGGGGAAAATATAGCATCAACGGCCTCTAGGGGTGAACTATTCTTATCCCTCAAGGTACATGTGGCCAATACCACTCGCGCTACGGCTCAGAGCTGGCAGAATTGGACTTCCCTAGCGGATACTTCATCGTCGTCTTCTTCTCCGAAAATTTGTACACTTCCCAGGACGATTTTTGTTGAATGGTGTCGACTATTAGGTTGGAGGTGCTCTTGATGAGGGAATGGC
Organism: Mariannaea elegans; assembly: GCA_930272665.1. Taxonomy (NCBI): domain Eukaryota; kingdom Fungi; phylum Ascomycota; class Sordariomycetes; order Hypocreales; family Nectriaceae; genus Mariannaea; species Mariannaea elegans. The sequence continues at coordinate 83,196 of CAKNEU010000097.1, forward strand.
TTAAGATAGCCACCCCACGTTTGGAACTGCCCTTCTTGCCTTCTGCACACCTTCCAACCCGACCTTAACCAGCCACACCACGACGAATTGAGGAAACCAATAATTGGGTAACTGGTACGAATAGATTCTAGTTGTTGTGTTGTTGTCTTGAGGGGAAGTGTTAACAGTCCACTTTCGTCTAGGCATACCGGTCCCACAGCTGGGGTATGGAGGAAAAGGGAGAATCAACACACTATACCAATATGCGGGTATTCCCTATCTTTCTTACAAATACACGCCAATTCATGGAGATAACCGAAAGCCCCCTACCCTATGATATATTATCTCATTTACCATGAGACGCTATTAATGTAACTATCAATCAATTGAATAGTGACAGATATTGAAAGGAAATCACATCGCTATTAGTTGAAAAGAAATCAGATTTTGTTAATAGTACTTATGACTAGCTCATGACGTTAAAGTAATCACCATTTTTATGCAAAGAAAATGATTAATGAAGCCTCTGCATTGCTAACAGGCAACCTCTTCAAGACTTGAAATATGTTATGATTCGCAAAATAGAAGACAACTTCATTGAAATGTTCCAATGCTGAAATATTTGAGAAGACGAACATCGAGAGACAAACGTTAACATAAACGTGAACTATACCAAAAAGCCCAATTTACTGCAAGGATGTTAAAAACCGGGCTGTGGACGCGCCGGGCGTAATCGATACGCTGGTCAACAATGCTGCTACTAGGTAGGGACAAGGAGACATTACCGACATTTCCGAGTGAGTGTTCATTAACCAATCTTTCGTGTGGACATATTCATAATAAAAATGTGAATATAGGGAGTGGTGGACTCCTAGATCGATTTCCAAAGCTGACTGGACTGTGGCAAAAACAAGAGCCGGACTAGTCTAAACGTCATTTCTAGCCACAGGCGTGGGCAGGCAGACTCAAAAGGGTCATGAGCTGGGGAATCGGTGCTGATGGTATAACCAAGCGAAGCTGCGACGAGTGGTATACAATGAGCAGACAGACTCCACATCCCGGTGGCGGGGTTGATGTCAACGGTTAATCTATATAACTCCATATCATTGGCTTGCTCGGCATTCGAGGAATTGCTACGCCACTTAGATGGGAACTTACGCAACGCAACCAGAATGTAACCCTTTTTATGAGCTGAAAATCTTTGATCGGCATATTCAATGTGCCTTAAATTTAGCGCTGTCTAGGAGATTGAGAAGGCTCTTATTCTTCAATTAGGTTGATCTTCAATTTTTGGGCATGCCCACTCCGTCCTATTGGCTTGCTCGGCATTCGCGAGGGATGGTAGTGACGTCGTAGGGCTGCACTGAAGCCCCGGCACTATCATCAGATGTCAGCAAGCTAATATCTCTCTCTACATAGCAGGCGAGAAATGCTTACATGTCTGTCCAAGGCACTGCCGCAGTGCCGCAGTCGCATCGAGATGAGGCTCAGACCAGACGAACGTCGAGCAATCTTGTATGAGCTTCATGTTAGTGCCTCGGCAGCCTTGGTAACGTTTTCGAGTATAAATATGCCGAACACTCCTTGCATGCTTTCTCGCACATGTCCACTGGTGTTTTCCCTAGAGTGACAGAAAACGATCAAAGAAGAGTTCTCAATACACTATCATTCATGGGTTTTATTTCCTCTCTATCCCTTCTGGGGAGCTTCTTAGCTTTCAATGGGCTAGTTGCAGCGTCAAATTTTCTGCCTCCTCCGACCGATGTGACCACATTTGTGTCTCAGAGGTGGCCGGGAGCTTCTATCTCGTACAAGCAGGTCTGTACTCCCTAACTTTTTATTCTAAGTTTCTTCGCTCTGAGAGAAATATACAATGGCACTGGAATGGCTGACAGAAGGTAGACTACGATCTGCGAGACGACGCCAGGAGTCAAGGCATGGAGCGGCTACATATCCATGCCTGGAGCTGTTCTGAACCAGCTCGAAAACGTGCATGATTCCTTCGACGCAAACCTCTTTTTCTGGTACTTTGGTGGGTGCAGAGCTACGGATTCTTGTGTTAATGACACTAATTAGTAATTCCCCCTAGAGTCCCGCGTGGATCCTGCCAACGCGACAACGGCGATCTACTTGGGTGGTGGCCCGGGCTATACCTCCTTGGACAGTATGTCTGCCTTCCCTTGCATCATCAATGCAGACGCGAACAGCTCAATGCCCAATCCCTTCTCATGGAATACCAATGTCAACATGCTCTACGTGGACCAACCTGCTGGTACTGGCTACTCATATGTGACGATGAAGAACGGCACCTATAATGTGCTAAATGGCATATTCACACCGCTGCAAGACGGCGACAATATGCCCGAGACGAATGCGACGATATTAGCAGCCACGCTGGATCCCAGCCCCTTCGAGACGACTCTAAATACCACAGCCCAAGCCGCACGAGTCATGTGGCAGTTTGCTCAAATATTCTTCCAAGAGTACGTACTAGCCGTCAGCTTTCAACCAAGGTTTGAGAATATTCTGACCTACCATCACAGATTTCCCGAGAAGCCCACTACTAAGGACCAAATCTCCATCTGGGGCACATCGGTACGTCTTTAGTGTACAATGCCACTCTTTTATCTTAAAGCGTGAGGAATATCTTGGGCTAAATCTCTTTTCTTTGTAGTTTGGTGGTCTTTGGGCTCCGGCGTTTCTCTCCCACTTCATCACCCAGAACGACCTAGTGTCCGACCACAGCCATCCCAATGCAAATGCCACAATTCTCCCGCTGGGAACTCTCGGGATCGGTAACGGTTGTGTAGACTTCAAGATTATAGCCGCAAGTTACCCTACCATAGCCTACAACAATACCTATGGTATCCAAGTGTATAACCAAAGCATATACGAGGCGGTCATGTACAATGTAACGGCTCCCAAGACTGGCTGCCACGACCTGATCGACACCTGCAGAGCTCTCGCCGCAGCAGGCGATCCAACGGGACAAGGGAACAACGAAACTGTGAACGCGGCATGCCTACCAGCGTCACAGATGTGTTGGGGATCTGTCGAACAGGCCTACAGCACTTACTCCAACGTGAGCCCACACTCCCCCCTTCAGATTCCATGACATTCTTCTTGCTAACTTGAATAAATAGCATTCGACATTCGACCTCGCGCAACTTCAGTTAAAGGATGACGTAACCGACTACTTTACAGCCTTCTACAACCAACACTGGGTGCAAAAAGACCTCGGGGCTCGCGTTAACTTTACCTTCGAGGACAATCAGTACGAGCTCTCCATGTTCAATAAAACAGGTGACCCCATGATAAGAGACATCTCCGCACTGGAGCACGTCCTCAATAGTGGGCTCAACGTAGCTCTCGTATTTGGCGACCGCGACTACGCATGCAACTGTGAGCTTTTCCTACTCATTCCCCACATCTTGAGAGGCCTCACTATGCTTCCATGAGTATTGAAGAGTAGACATTAACCAGATAAAAAGGGTTTGGCGGCGAAGCGGTCTCCCTCGCAGCATCCTACCCTGCCGCCGAGTCTTTCCGTGCGGCTGGCTACGCCAACATCGTCACTAACTCGTCCTATAATGGCGGGCTCGTCCGCCAGCATGGGAACGTATCCTTTTCGCGCGTCTTCGAGGCACCTCACGCCGTGGCCGCCGGACAGCTAGAGACGACGACACGCATCTTCGAGCGTGCCATGTTTGGCCGTGACGTGTCAACGGGCCAGATCCAAGTCGACGATTGTTATAGCACGCAGGGCCCGTCTAGCACTTGGTGTAGGAATAAAGTACCACCGGCTGTGGAGAACACCTGTTGTGTTTACAAAGCCAAGGATTCATGCACCGACGAGCAGCTAAGTGCCTTGGGCGATGGTAGTGCGGTAGTGGAGGACTTTATCGTTGTGAGTCCTAAGGGACTGAAGCTGACGGGTATGACGCTTGTCAACGGAACCCAAGAGTGGTGCGGGGAATGGGACGGGGGTCATTTCGAGTAATAGGTCTGTGTGCCTTTCGCATCTTGTTGGGAAAACTTAGTAATAATAGTCATTTGTCCTTGAGCTATAGATTTGACTTTAGACTAGAATACTGCGTGAAGTAAGGAATCTAAAGAGAGAGTCTTTGCATTTACCTGATTTTCCTCTCCCTGCCAACTCGTTTCTGCCTTGCCGTTGACAATTGTACAGCAACCAATAACTGTAAAGGTGTATAGGCATCTATGCGCTGCTTAAGAAGTTATTAGCACCACTTTGAGCTCTTCTTACACATAGTGACGGAGTTATACGCACTTTGGCCAAAGAAATCAAGAGAGGCATTAATCCTTCCTCCCAATTGACATTAAATATAGTCAGTAATTAGAACGCAATCTCACTTTTCCTATTTCGGAGAATCTTTCTTAAGCGACTTAGAAGGATGAGTATGCCTGATAGTATGCTTACGTTGGAGCACATCATTGGCCAGTGTTGCACGAAGGTACATGAAACGACCCGGACTCCCCGCTCGGCCAGGTCGAAATCTTGACGTCAGAAAAGAGAGGATATCTCAAACACTTCAAGTTCCATCTCGCAAGCCCATCTCGTTGTGACCAGATGACCACACAATAGAGTCAAAATGCCTAAAAGGAAAAGTCGAGGGTGCATTACTTGCAAGTACGCCGCCTACCACGCAGATTCTGGTACCTGACTAATAGGCTTCCAGAGTCCGTCGCGTCAAGTGCGACGAGACCAAGCCCTCATGTCGGCGCTGCCAGGTTACAGGTCGACAATGTGACGGATATCTGGAGGGTAATTCAAATCTCTCAGGTCGGGCTTTGGCCTTGGCCGCCCGCGAACTGTCTCTGGTAGGCCCCCTGTCTCAAGCCCTGACCTCAGTTCCCAGCAGTAGCCGACCTGGTGATGACATGCTCTTTGCTTTCTTTCGCGCTCAAACGGCACCTGTCTCGGCCAACTTTATGCCCTCTCAATTCTGGACATATGAGCTGCTGCAGCTCGCCCACTCTGAGCCCGCCATCTGGCACGCGACTGTCGCACTGGCTGCGTTGCACCAGCGGTAGGATGCAGCAGAAGTTCGGAAGGGGGGTCAAGATGGTCCTCGTAGTGGTGGCTCGGAGGAGGAAGCAACAGCCCTCACACACCTGGCCGAGCGGAACTACGCCCGTTCCATCTCGCTCACGCGCAGCATGACTAGTTCCACTGCCGCACTAGCCGTCAGCCTGGCCCTCAGCACAGCTACCAACTTGATGGGGCGTCTGGACGAGAGCCGCATGCACCTGATAGCGGGGCGTCGAATCCTAGCTCTCGACGGCATGACGGCGCAAACAGTTCGCGCGGCCGAGATGCTACTACGGCTAGACCTCGAGGCCATGGCTTTCGGGGAGCAGACAGCGCCGTACGAGTACGAGGATACGGCGCCGCTGCGGCGGCTGGGATTCGATGACTATGGCAGTATATGCAGTTACGAGAACGCCGCGGCAGCGCTATTTTCCATGATGCGCACCGAATTGCTCGTGGACGAGGTGCCAATGGTCAAAGAGTCCGACATCACCAAGGACAGCTTCCTCCAGGATATGCAAGCGTGGGAGGAAGGCATGGCGCGGCTCGAGGCGAGAACACCGCCAGCGGATGAGAACTTCTTGCCTAGCATGTCGCTACGCATGTATCATGCGTTATTTCGGCTGCACCTTCTGGGAGATCCGAATCCATGGCCTCAGACTAGACTTGATGCCTACTTGGGTATCTTTACAAGGATGTTGACGCTCGCAGAAGAGATAGCGCGGAGGCAGAAGATGGCCTCGGCGACACTAACGCTAGAGCCGGGCATTGTCATGGTTTTATGGGTGGTGGGTGCGAAATGCAGGCACCCCAGAGTCAGGCGACGTGCTTGCAGGCTACTGAAGAGTCTCAGGAGGCAAGAAGGAGTTTGGAGGAGCGATGCCATTGCGGCACTTGTCGCGAGGGTGATCGACGTAGAAGAGGGTGGGAGGATGAGCGACACTTCCGAACATACTCATGACCTTCTCTCAAAGAATGAGCATATAGAAGCTGAGAAGAGAAAGTTGGAGAATGAAATGTCTCTGCCATGGGGGGTGTGGTATGCCCCCGAGTTAAAAATTCCTTCGTACGAAACCTGGGAGGATGTCAGCTTACCGCCAGAAGGCCGGAGAGCCAGGGCATTCAGTCCAACAATGTCGGTATCCAGACGCTGTATAGCTCTAAAGTTTTACATGTCTTCGGAAGATGTGTCACGGCCTGGGCTTGTGAAGGAAGAAGTAGTCTGGTTCAATGCAGTATAGGTTCATGGGCAGTGCTTTTGCAGGAGATGATACAATATGTTAAATTAGTCATGGACGGGATTTATCAAGTCAACTTTAACTTGAATCTGGCCCCTGAACGTATAGTGTCAGTGCATCGTTTAATCTACTCTGGTGTTCACTATACCAGAGCAGATTTAAAATAGTCCATAGAATATGACAGAAGTCTCAATAAATCAAAAGAATGTGCTATGTGCCATGCATGTGGTCTCTCAAGGAGCTCAGACCTCATGTCACTTTAACCATATGAAGACAATCTCTATTATGCTAGATAGGGAAACGTGGTCCTATAAAGCCGTCGATGAGGTGTGAAAGTTCATTCCAGAATCTGTTGATAATGCGTTTAGCATGGCTGCGGCTGCTTTTCTGTTCATCTTTCTTGTCGAACATGACGTCCAAACACCCTCTTGTTACCAAGTATTTCGAGCCGTTCCTTCGATGTCGGGTGAAATTGAGCACCTGTTGCTAGAGTTGTATAGGCAGCTATTCCGCCTGCCGCGTATCCACTTTCTAATTGTTCATATAACTAGGAGAACGGTAAACAGCCAGATCTGGGGCATCATACATTCTCGCAATAAGAGCTTGTTTCTCTTTCGTCGGTCGGATAGAACGTTGAAATCTGGGTAGACCCATTAGCCTACATGTCCATCATATTCATCATCATTTGGTCATCCCGCTTACGTGTACTCAGAGGAAGCTTGGGTTCCCTGCCAAGACACGGCACAATAAACACCTGGCTGTCTATCTGTAACTTGCTTCCGCAAATGAGAGGGTTATCTTGCTTCGACGCCACAATGATTTGCATCGATATCTATCCGTGATTGTCAGGCAACAGCAGCTCGCACAGTTTAACGCGCAACTATATGCTTAGCGTAAGTGGGAGAGGAAGCCGTGGTAGGCCTGAAGCTAGCGTTCTTGGAATTGGCGGATCAGTTATAAACCAGTTGGGTCCATTCATTCAAGTCGAAGTACTCTTCTCGAACAGATACAAATATATACACTAAAGGCATCAATTTTATCTGTTACATAAAGCGGTAATTCCCTCAGTCAGTTGCTAACACAGACATAAATACATAAGAAACCTCTTATTCCTTGCAAACAGACTATAGCTTCCGTAGACTAAACTTCCCTCCCACACCCGTTCTATCACTTATTGCTATACCATGATAGCTGACTTGACTGACTTGACTGACTAGACTACACAGGTACGACTTTCACGCTCTCAAGATCATAATATCCTATATCTAACCTGATCTCTTCCTCCATCTTTGACCCCTACAATTCAAGACTAAAATCAGACTCAGCAACTATGCAGGTACAGACGGTTTAATCTTAACTTGGCTGCGGAGATTAAATACAAGCTTGGCAGTCTGCTCTTAACTAGATGAACCCTTTTTAAGGCATAGGGTGTCTTCCAAGTCCTTTGTTCCATGCCCAATGGCTCTGTGGGAATGACCAAGCAAAATATTAGATTGCTGAGCGGGGATTCTACGTCCCTGGGAGGGCTCACCGCGCGCAGCAACGTCTGACAGCCGTGGGAACATGGTGGAGGCGCTTGCGGTGGGTTGTCCAGGGCGATGCACCGTCAAATCATGGTTTCCCACGATGTACCCGTGTCTATTCGCGAATCCGCCGACATTGTCAGAGGGCTGAATTGAATTAGGGGCCAACCCGTTCGAACTACGATGAACGCAGACGAAGGGAGCGGAAACATCGGCTATTTCATTCATAGACATTGACCCTAGTTCCGCACGATTCTGATCTCCCCATGTTGGATGCGGGTCGGATGGATCAGCAATGTCGCCTGCTCCAAAAGGAATGGAGCTCATCGAGTCGTCATCAGCTCTCATTATGCCACTACATAGGGACTGTAAGAACATTCCTGAAGCCGCGTCTGATGTACTGCCACTCAACGTCGAATATTCCATACTGCTCGAGTACGAGGGCGTGGGGACGAATGGAGAAATGGTTGGAAGTGGTAGATATCTCCAGGTATTAATCTGTGAAACTCCGTGAAGACCATCGGATGGGAATATGGATTCCCGCTGTTGCTGCGGCTGTTCAATTTGATTTGCGAGTGGTAGGATTGCCGAGGGCATGTTGGCTGGCATAAGATGCGTGCCAGAAGGTACGGCATTGTTACCTAATGTTACTGCCGAGGGCCTCTGGCTCTGCTGTGTAATAGTGAGGGAAGCTAGCGTCCTTCTGGCCCATGATTGGATTGAACGACTGATATAGCTTCGAAGTTCGTCGGGGCTGTGAGCTCGTTGCTGAACTGCTTGGATAAATTCGTCACTGAGGATTCTGACCAACAGATCATTTACAAAGTGGGCCTCAGGCATTTCATGGTCTGCTCACAGCGTCAGATATTTCCAAGATTTAGAGTAGTAATGGAGTCTTACAAGGACTCGGTATTTCTTCAAGCCAATCTGGGAAGATGGTCTCAAAAAGTTTCTTCCAATGCTGGGCTTCCGAAACAAAGTTCTTCGGTTTCAGATCTTTGGATTTCAATTGCTGCATCTGAAGAACGTCGAAGCCCTCTTCGTAGTCAGTTGGATGCTGCTGCGGGTCACATGCCTTCGGCAAACTCTGATGCGTGTTGATCTCGCTGAGTGGGAAGCTCTGTTTACATCTCCCGCATCGAGCCCACTCCTGTCCACGATAATGGCTTTTGAAAAGATGTTGGCTGTATAGTTTAGTGTCAAATACTTTGCCAAAGACGGCTTGAGAGAGTACATACGTCAAACGGTGGATGTTTGGGAAACCAGGATAAGCACATGCGCCTCTATGATACTTTCCTGGACATCTCTTATAGTACGGGCAGGCGAGTTTCAAAGAGTCAGACTGGCGCGGTTGTTTAGGGCCCGGTCTGGACGGTGTGTCTTGATCTTCTTCATCAGAGTTTTCCGCAGTGTCATCCCTCGTCCGCTTCTTAGACTTTTTCCCTTTGGTGTTTTCTCGTTTGCGATTGTTGGAACTCAGCGGTTGTTCATTGGGACCCTGGGGATCTCGCGTGGAGGCGGCTGATCCACCTGATCCGCGGCAGCAAATATCGACAACAAATGCTCGGAGGATCCGTCGAACCCAGCCAGGAATGGTGCCAGAAGGTAGTCTACTTAATCTCTCCATCCCGTTGTTGGGAATAGCCTCAAGGAGTTGCTTCAAGGTCCACTTGTAGCCACCGGCAATCGCAAAGTCCAATGCTGTCCATCCTGTCCCTTCATCGATGCTGAGAACATCAGCTCCGTGCTCGATCAGTAAGCCAGCCAGCGAACCTTTCCCAAGTCTCGCTGCTAGTGACAAAGGTGTATGGCCACTAGTGGCATCCTTCACACTTATTCTAGCTCCATAGCTTAAGAGAAGTTGGACGACTTTGAGGTGACCACCGCGAACACCCAGATGAAGTGGTGTACATCCACTTTCAAAGTCATTAACGTCAGCACCGGCTTCAAGGAGTAGTTTCGTAGCTTGCAGGTGTCCATATGCTGAAGCCCATCCAAGGGGAGTCTGACCATATACATCGTCTCGGACATTGGGATTAGCGCCCAGGTCAAGGAGTTGCATACAGCTTGGCCCATGGTCCATTGCAGCCGCAAGCGTCAGTGCAGTGCGCCCCGCATGATCTTTGAGATTCACTTCATCGCTGGCCGTTTTAGATGTCCACAGTTGGAGGGCTGGGACATCAAAATAAGCAAGAACATGATAAATCGTAGTTTTTCCAGGCTGAAATATTTTTGTGTTCTCGGTGACAAGGTTGTACAAGCTGATCCACTCATCTAGAAAAGCTTCACTGGCTATCTCCAGTGCAAATTCTGAGCAGCTTGCACCAAGCTTTTCAGCCAAGCGCACATGTTCCAGCCAATAACTAGCAGCATATTTACAGAACGGCCCTGAGGGAGTCATATGAGCTCCATGTATGTCAGATCGGGGTTTTGATGGTGTAGCTATCCGTCGACGTTTGAGATAATGCAAACAGGCCGTTGCCAAATATCGATGCCCGCTTTGACCAAACACATCATGAACTATGAGAGTTGGGGCCTCTCTGTTCAAAAAATCTCGGACACTCTCATGAACCCAGATGACTCTAGATGAAGTCCATTCAGTTTCGTGTTGGGGCGAAAGCTCAACTTCGAGGAGTCCGCCACATAGTAATCTGAATTGATCCAAATAGTGCCGAGTGAGATCATTCGATGAACTGATCGAGATGCCCCATCCACCTTCAATGCCACAAATGACACAGGTCTCAGGGCATGGAGGCCCTTCAGGAAATAACGCATCCAACATCTCCAGGAATGTGAGAGGCCGCGTAGAGCACATAGCCCACTGTAAGGCGTTTTTCAGTTTCTCTCTGCGGGTTGTATCGGGATCCATAAGTTTGTGAGAGAGAATCAAACCGTATAATCGATTGAGATCCTTGGGAACCAAGGTAAGTCCGTAGTCGATCTCCCCTGTTTTTGCGGGTAGTTGGGCAACGATGTCCAAATTTGAGATGACCAGTTTAGCCCAGAGGAACGCCCCTCCAGCTTTCTCAATAATGCTTCGAATGAGAGTCTCTTCTAAGACCATGGGATACGATTCACCCGATAGATGCAGAGAGGTAATACAGTGTTCGATATCCGCCGTGTTGTAGTCCTCTAGCCGGATCTGCCACTTGTTCACCAAATTGCACTGAGGTTCTGATCTCGAAGATATGGCCACGCGAACGTGAGGAACTTCTAGAATGGCTTGGATGGAAGAAAAAGCTGTTTCCTGGCCCTCACATGCATCGACAGAATCCATAAGTAAAACCAAAAGCCGTGTCGGATCAGCAGCCAGTCGAATGGATTGGTGAAAATACTCTTCCAGTTCTTGTTCCCGCCACTCCCAATATGTGCCGTAAGTTCCGAACACTTCTGACTTGTCGAAATACGCGTTAACCATATTGGATGGTAAGAAAGATAGCCTCGTCGTAATAAGCTGGTGTAGTAAAGACTTAAACATGGACTTAGGGGAGGTGCGGATAGAATTGCCTCTGTCAAAACCGAAGGACATGGTTATAATTTCCTTGGTTCTCATTTCTTGGGACAGGAACTTCATAAGAGTAGTTTTACCACTCCCTGGTTTCCCCGTAATCCAAAATACACCAGAGTGGTGAGAGTTATCGATGGGTTTATTCAGCCATGCTTGGTACTCAGAGGTATCAAACAACCATGTAAATGTACCAGCATGTGCGGTGCATGCATTTTCCAACCCATCCCCTATAGAGAGGGATTGAATGAGCTCTATTTTCAATTAGACTCTGGTCCCTTCACATAGCCATTTTTTCTACTCACCAACTTTTCGAAGAGGGGGTCCCAGGTCTCTGACTTCCGATGCAAAATCAGCACTGCCATTGCACAGACTCTTCAGTGTCGCCTCAATGGCCCGATATACTGATGTGTTTGATTTGTCGAGGTTGCAAATACCCTATATAGAGAGTGTTAGAACTTAGGACTGGAAATGGCCAAGGTGCTCGTCATTCTCACCCGATGGTCGGCGTGCAGTCCCATTTGCATATGACCTTTCAGATATGTATCTTCAAAGCCAACAACCTAGTTTTACAAAGGAGAGTTAGATATATTCTCCAAGTCGTGGCTATAATTAGGGTATGTCTTTCTTACAGGACCGAAATCGGTTGAGTCTCCAGGAAGCGGTAACTCCTCGAAGAAGGATATCGTCTTCCATGACAATTCTGACCAGGGAAGATTGTTAAAGTTGTCCAGTACGTTTCGGATAGACATGACAGCTTCTATGCTAATCGCTTCGCAAGATGCTTCGCCAGAAGCTATATTCCTGGCCTTCGAAATCAGCTGCAGCTGCCGACCCAGCCGCGCTGGAGCTGTTGAATGCGGAGTTCCCAGAAATATGATGCCTTGGATCGACCATGCAATATCGTCGGATAAAACATTTCGGTCTGATTGGCATAACAGGTTTATTATAGCCTGTTTGACGATTAGTCCTCCGAGGCTATAACACACAAAAATGAGGGGTCGGGCTTTCTAATACGTGGCTCCAAGTTAGTAAATCGAAGCCATTTCATATGACATCGATAAAAATAATTCATCAAGCGTACCTGTTGGTGCAGATCCCCTCTTGTCTGGAGGGCATCGATAAGATGACTCGCAGAGTCAGAGAGGGCGTTTTTGTCATGCAGAATACGTTCCCTAAATGAAAAGGAGAAGAATCTGGCGGGCGGAAGTGATCCAGATGGGAACGCTTGTGGCCAGGATACCAGCGGCGTTGACGAGTCTCCACTCCTTGTCCGGGTCATATGTGGCCGACCGTTGAAACCGTGGACGAGAATGATGTCTACAACTGGATCAGCGCCACCGTTAGGCTCTGTGGGAGCGTGAAAAAGAGTGAGACCGTATTGGCCAGGCATCTTCACGGTTGAGCTGGAAGCTGGGACAAAAGAGGAACTTACAAGAGAAGGAGAGACAGGGGGGGGGGAGACAAAAGAAGAAGAGTCAGGCGCAGATACTAGACAAATTGTCCCGATTTTATTCACCTGAGGCTCCAGCTTGTAACTCGGCTTGCTACATATTGAGGAGATATACCGGTTCAGGCTTGAGTGCACCCTTGCAAGGCGCTGTAGCAAAAGTTAGGTTTGCTCCAAAATATGCCTATTGCGACCCTCGCACTCCAAATCGTGCGCAATTGTGTAAAGGATGCGGTCAATTATGACCAATCAAGTTCGGTGAAGTCTCTCAAGAGCCACAACCTACATAAGCGTATCGCCGCGCATTTTGCGCGTTACGCACTTTGAGCCAATTGTATGTTGACAGTTGTGCCATTGTTTACTTTGCCCCACAACCGCCGCATGCTGACGACTTGGGAGCTCAGTGAACTGCGTTGAATTGTCTCAAGAAAGAGGTTGCATTCAATTACATCTAGCATCCTCTCACAAGACAATCTTTGTTCCCTGGATAAAGATTCAGGCCCAGAGACAAACGCTCTGTCGTGAATGCACACGGGTATACAGGAGTTTTGCAGGGAAAGTTCCCCTGCACGACCCTAGCTTTGCAAGTGGTGCTGTACCTTCTTTCTTCCAAGAGAAGTAGTCGTATTTCGTATCAGAGCTGGTAATTATGTGGCGTCTTAACAGGTTAGGGTGGTTTCAACTCCTCCTCGCTTTTGGTTGCGTAATCCTTTCGGACACGTAGTACATAATCTTATTGGATCAAGACTTGATCATGTTTTGTGTCTTGATTGTCCTTTTTATTAATGAGTAGCGCTAGGGGCATATATTTATATATTTCTGCCTGAAGCTTGTCCGGCATAGAAAAGTCTGTGTGCAGCCTCCCACGTGATACTTTTCTATGGCCATTAGTATTACAGCAGTTACGTTTTCGTTATAAGCTGTCACACAGAACATATATCAGCAAGATTTGCACTACGCTGGGGTAACTTTATTTCTCAATGGAGAACTATAAGGGAGACCCTGGGCAGGCGAGGGTGAGTCTGGCACAGAGGCCACTGAAGACAAAAGGCAAGGGTTTGGAGCGACCTCGCGTAAACACTAGCTGATTTGAAACATCACCCCTCACAGCCATCTAGTATCGAAATATCTGCTGTAGCGAGCGGCAGATTCTCCATCATCACTACTAATGGCCCTTTCATAATACGACCATATATCATACTGTGTTCCCCGAGTAGTGCTTGACGCCAATTGCGGATGGTCAACTATCTGTCGATGCGTACCTGGTGGACCGCTTTCTCGAAGATAACGCATCACAGCTAGCCCAACAAGACGGAGAAGTACAATCTCCAGAGAAATTATTTTTAAAGGATGTCGACGATTACCTTTACATTACCGGTACCTTTGACTGGCAGACGGTACATGTCGTACCTCGACTTGAAGCCTTGAGCTGTTCACTTGTTACTGCTAACATGAGTGCGTTGTGTGTTGGTAAAATCTCATTAAGCGATAATGCTGCCTTGACGGATGCACGGCAGTAAAAATGGGATCTCTGAGCTCTCCAGTTGTGTGGTTGATGAGAAAGTAAGAAGATTTGTCAGAGGTCTGGCCTTGAAATCCAAATGGTCGCAGGCCTTACTGTTAGTAAGTGTAATACTCGAAGTCTTCGAAGCGGGTCAGCATTTGGACACAATGGAAGAAAATGACACTGGAGGAATACGAGACTGATGAGTGCATGAAAGGCCTTGTTGAGCATTGTTGCCGCTGAGATCGGCATAGAATACCTAGTGCTAAGCAACTCCACTGGGTACCTAAATCAATGACACTTCGCCTCCCAGTCATTCCAGTTTTGGTATGAAGACCCTGTATCTGCAATAGTGTGACTCTGGACGTTCGAACTTCAGCCCCTAGTCTCATTCATCTTGACGCCAGTCTCGGTGATGACGTGGCATATGTTCCCCGCCCCTCAACCGTAGGCTTAGATGTCGTATTAGATTTGTAGAGCACCCTGTTTGGCCTGGAATAGCATGTATCAGTGCCTAATCTCACCTTGAGGCTTAAAGAGTCGTCTGTTTATGTCTCAGATGATATCTGTATTGGCATGCACCTCACCATATAGGTATCTGCAGAAAACCGCCTCTGCATATCGCAGATGAAATCCAACCATGCGGGGATGGAGTCAGTCGAGTGATGCGGATGCAATCTGAGATAAAGGTACCTCGGGAGTGGCTACGAACACTCGTCCTGAACAGCAATCAAACTCGGTGCCGCCTCTATCATCGCCGTCGTCAACAGATGCAATGCTGGGAGCCGGTCCTTCGGATAAGGGGAAGACTGAAATGCGGCGCTTGGTCTCAAGCATGCGTGAGCGTCTCCAGTTCGCTGCAGGTACGTTGAAGAATCTCAAAGTGCGCTATGGATCATAACTCGCTCTGCTGCGGCATTTTGATCCAGATTTCGGCGGTCCTAGAGTGGATAGACGCTAGAAGGGGAACAATACTGCATGTTAAACACTCCCAATCAGAGTCATGGCGCATCTGCCCCCGTTAAATATCAGCCTTCCAGGGCAGATGGACTTCTCCATAGACTCGCATGCATCCCATTAGCCGACAACAGGCGCCGAGTTTTTCGATCCACCTATCAAGATGCATATTGGAGTAGTGGTGAAAACCGTCACACACTTAGACCCTGGTCGGCTGGCGACAGAACAAAAGTAACGAGGGTCAGGGAGCGACTTTCAGTTCCATAAAGCCCCGCTCATAGACTGAAATATCAGCCTTACACCGTTACAGTTTTCATTTGCCAAATTCAAATAAAAACAGGTCCAGACCTTTCTAAAAGGACAGCTGGTTTTGCTCACAAAAAGTCAACGTTTTGACGAAAATCCCCAGCAATTATTCTTCTGAAGGACGAGGAAGAAAAGGGTACATTGGAAGACGTTGTATAACTTTTGGCCCAGCCGCTAGACAAGGAGCCCCTCCGTCGAGCAAAAGTCTTAGCCTAAAGAAGGAAGGCACGTATTTCTTGGCTGCAAACCCTGGTCCTTTTGTCTCACCGGCCAATAAGGCCCTTGATCATGCAGAACACTCCTTTTCGTTCACAATGGCTAGTGGCGTGCATTTGGGAGATCATCTGACATGCATTTTTCGCCGTCAAAGGTAAATAGTGAACCCGCATTCAGGTCGATGCAAGTTTATGGAGTCAGTTTTGCCAAACAACAGGCTTATGTGGGCACGAAGGAGGCGTGCCCGGAGATGCTGACGTTGCCGTTCAGAGTGGTGTGGTTGGAGAGTAGATCGGCATCCCAACCATGACGTCAAGGTTGCCGGACTTAGCCGGCCGCCGAACAGGTTGGATGGCTAATAAAAATGCTCAAATTCCGTTGAGGGTCATCTGGTCAGGACAAGTCACCAGACAGTCGGATTATCTAGGCAGATAGGTTTCCGGGGCACTGCGTAATTGGTTCTGTTAATGATTCCCATGCACTCATATGCTGGAACTGCAGATGGACACGGGAAAAATGCACGTAAGCCTGCACCAGCTAGGAACGTTGCTTGATGGCGAACAGGTGGACGAACTACAACCCAAATAGAAGATGCAGCGGCAGGTCCTATGTTATTGTCAACCTAGTCTGTCACAAGGGCCGTATTACTATGATTACGCTACCGACACGATGATTGAGTTGACTGTCCTTCCAGTCAGGCAAGAGAAGGCAGGAGGGAGGACCCTGCAAAGTCCTTTCGTGCGTTGACGCCACACTTACCTGCATGCGCGTTCCCGACGACCGTTGGAACTGGTAAGCCCATTCGCTAAAGCCCGTAATGGGCCTGCAAGCTGAGGGCACTAATAATGCCCCCAGTTCTGGAGTATACGGGTACTGGTACTATCTTCAGCTGAATATCCTAGCAACATGGCACCCCGGCCTTCTAGATTGATTGTTAGGGTACATAAGATGTTGAGACCGGGGTACAGGCAGAACAAGCTCCGCACGTTATGTGCCTCGACACTGATCATCAGTCCCGAGCCCACGATGACGCGGCTGACACTCTCTCTCTGAGTGGCTAGCTGACAGGAACCTTCAGCTTCATACATATGTATACGCCTAGGCAGTTTAGGCTTATGGCGGCTAGCCAACCATTGACACTTAACGAGGCTGGCTGAAGATGGGCTTATCATCTTGAAAAGGGCCTGAAATATGCACATCATCTATTCTTAACATAGCAAGCTCAGACCAGTTCCTCCTGCGCCTTTCAACAGGTATACATGAAGTGGTTCTGTGTGCATCAAGTAAAGACAGTGCATGCCATTAAGACTAAGCTTGAGATAGCTGGCTGGGATCTCAAAAACAGGAACCATATTATTTACATTTTATGAAGTTATCGTCAGAGAATGACTATTGCTGTGTGAGTCTGAAGAAGACAGAAAGGTTTAAGGTATCGAGAAATTAATTATACATGACGCGCGGTATGCGACAGTCGTCAAAGAGAGAGAGTTGGAGACCCCTAGAATTGAGGGAGTACCGGTACCTATTCGCCGTACAGGGGGCTCCCGGCGCTAATAGAAACCGGCACCCAATAGAAGCGTGTGCTCTTGCGGCGCGAACCGTCCCGACGCTAGCCCTTAATTAATAAACGCTGACCAAGTTGTCACGTAGATGAACAGCCGAGGGGCCGAACGCCGCTGAGAATAAGCAAACTATTGAGACCATGGTGCGTTCTGCCTCAGCACGTAAGGGGAGGCTCGATTGGGACACTTAACACAGCCTCGGGCCGCCTCTTTGTGGGAGGGTGTGCCCTACCCGGGGGGTCTAACCAGCCCCGAAGCTGCGCGCAATTCATTGCCCATATCGGAAAGACCAACTTTCCTTTCCAATGCAGGGATAGACTTAAATAGTGCCCATCTCTACGC
The DNA here is from genome assembly GCA_930272665.1 of Mariannaea elegans. Lineage (NCBI taxonomy): Eukaryota > Fungi > Ascomycota > Sordariomycetes > Hypocreales > Nectriaceae > Mariannaea > Mariannaea elegans. Next base: position 100,831 of record CAKNEU010000097.1, read on the forward strand.
CCTCATTGGGTGGATCAAATCTATCATGGCTTTTGATACAAGATGGAGGCGCGTTGATTTGAATACTCAACTAGATAAATAAGCCTCGAAGTCGGCGCCTTGGGATCCATAAGAGAGAACAGCTACTCCAGGTACGAGATTAACTAATTCCCAATATATCCATCTGTTGTTAGGGATCAACGGTGTTATTTGGGTATAATGATACTACCGTGGGTAGAGGGATATAAGGATGTAATCTGACTTGGCTGAATGGATTACTCTCCACTTTCCATACACACACACCATCCCACACATACGACCAGAATCTGAGTTCATGTCATCTGTTGTGGTGCTAACTATCTTGGCACCGATACATACAACAGGCCAGAGCTAATAAGTCACTCGAGAATCAAATCATCTATCTCTTAATCAATTATGACTGCACAAGAGTCCGGAATGCCCAGACTCGTCCTGGGGTTGAGCATCCTTTCTTGCCAATAGTCCGTCATACCATGATCTGGTATGTGAAATATCATGGCCTAATGGCAGTCATCCTAGACAGCATGAATTTCAGCTGGCTTCGGGAGCGTATAACGTGCCCTTTTGGGAATAAGCAGCTTCAGCAACCTTGCCAGTCAAACCACATGACTGCCGAGCAATCCCGATTCTTACCAGTATTACAGAAAGCACTGCCTCAACTTATGAGAGACTAAGTAGTCCTTTCGATTTAAGCATACTCTTTTGGGAATGAGCGACTTTAGCTACCTCACCAATCAAACCACATAGCAGCTGAGCAAACCGACACGTACTAGTATCGCAGAAGCACTGCACCAACCTATGAGAGACTGTGTAGACATTTCGGTTTACCACCGCTACGCGCGCATTATCCAAGTTACACAGACCTACATGTCCTAGTCGGGAGATCTCCATATATCTTAAAGCAAAGCTATCAAATGGCTTCTCTATCTTGAGAATAGTCACAGCGATGTGGCTGGCTGGCAGGCCACATTTGGTAACCAGAACTACCAGCTGCATTCCCGTATCAACAAAAAGAGGTGACTGATCAAAAGAGTCTTCACAAAGTCAAGATAGCCAAGCCCAGTACCTCTATATAAGGCATGGCAATCTCGGTCCTCTGCTTTCTGACGCTGGTATGTACAACCTAGACTGCACAGCATTGGAATCAGACATCAATAACCACAGCACCTATATGCGTCCTCTCAAGTCGGGAGCAACTGGCAAGATGCTCTCCCGACTCCCACCCTTGGCCCTCTTGGGCCTCGGACTCATGAATGCTCACATGGTTGCGGGCCAAGAGGATACTGTGGTTGACCCTCCCTGGTGAGACACTCTTCTTCCCCTGTTGTTTCTTATATCATTTCCAATTGCTGAAGCTAATATACTGCCAGCACGCAAGACTGTATCGTGGAGACGGTCTGGATGACAGAGACGACCACAACCACCAGCACCACCCTCTGGACGGAAACTGAGACTACGACGGTTGTGGCGCCTGAAATCACAGGACCTCCTATCCAAGCCAGCTGCACCGTGACAATCACAGACATCTGCGGCCCGCCGACCACTGTGACCATCTATAGCTGCCCAGAGGAGTGCATTGTGCCATGGACTGTGACTGAAATTGATACATGCACCCAAACGGTGACGGAGTATGTATGTATGACCACGACCGAGACGGAAGTTACGACCACAACTCCCGTTATCACGCCAGTCATCACACCAACCACCACCCTGTGCGAGCCACCCGAGGTCACCACAACCATCTGCACAGACAAGCCCGATCTCTGCCCGTGCCCAGACCCTATCTGCCCTGCTGGCTCCGGCTGTGACTGCCCCGTCGACCCGTGCGACGAGTGCGAGGAGCAGCACGAGTGCTTGTCCTGCACAAACTGCGACGAGTGCCCCGACTGCCCTCAGTGTGACTGCTGCGAGGCCTGCACTGACTGTGCAACCTGCCCACAGTGTGCGCAGTGTATTTGCCCGCCACCGCCGCCGCCCGACGAGTGCGAGAAGTGTGAGAAGTGTACCGACTGTCCGGACTGTCCTCAGTGCACATGCTGCGAGGCATGTGTAGACTGCAACGAATGTCCACAGTGCCCCCAATGCGACTGCTGCGCGACTTGCACCGACTGCAAAGACTGCCCGCAATGCCCCCCGTGCGAGAAGGGCACCTGTGATAACTGTGAGACCTGCACCGACTGCACCGGGTGTCCAGAGTGTGCTCAGTGCGAGTGCTGCGACACCTGTGAGGACTGCGAGCAGTGTCCCCAGTGTCAGAAGTGCCAAAAGCCTTGCGAGACCTGCACCGACTGTGCGGTCTGCCCGAGCTGCCCTCAGTGCAACTGCGAGACCTGCACCGACTGTGCAGCCTGTCCGAACTGCCCTCAGTGCGACTGCACTACCTGTACCGACTGTGCGGTCTGCTCAAACTGCCCTCAGTGCAACTGTGAGACCTGCACCGACTGTGCGGCCTGTCCGAACTGCCCTCAGTGCGACTGTACTACCTGTACCGACTGTGCAGTCTGTTCGAACTGCCCTCAGTGCAACTGTGAGACATGCACCGACTGCACGACCTGCTTGAGCTGCCCCCAGTGCGACTGCAACGCGTGCGCGAACTGTGATGAGTGCCAGTACTGCGATAAATGCCAGAACATTTTGTGTAGCAACGAGGGGCTGGCGTGGGCGTACTACGCGGCGCCGGGAGAATGGGGCCAGGTGAATATGTTCTCTGATGACTTTGATGAGAACTTGTTCAAACAAACCTATCCCGACCTCACGGGAATCCAAGACTCGCCATTCCCAATCTACACCAACTGCGACGGTGACAACACCAACACAGTCGACCTCTTCGGCAATATCGTCACCTGCAGCTACTTCGCCATGCAGTTCAGGGGCTATATCTTCGCCGATGTGGCCGGTGACTACCAGTTCGAGGCCGGACCTGACACCGACGACGTCATCAAGATCTGGACTGGGTCCAATGCCTTGGAAGGCTGGTCAAGCGCCAACGCCCTGATTGACTTGCGCTACCCCGACACCGGAACGCAAAATACTTACTATACTGCTACCGCAGGCGAGTACATCCCCATCCGTATCATGTGTGGCCAGAAGACCTGGTCATATAGGATCAATATACAAATTTCAGGACCCAAGGGCCCAGTCACCTTGGTGCAGTCTCCGTGCGACGACTCCAAGGCCCTCCCATTCCCGGCGTTCGGAGAGGAAACTTAGATATCCCGCTTAAGAGATTGGAAAAGGGTTGTTACATCGTATAAGCCGGTCTTCCTGGTGGATAGGAGGTAAAGATTGGCAGATGAGAGATGATGTGGTGGGAGAATGGACACTTACCGGCTTCACGACTGAGCCTCGGATCTCACTATTCCCCTTTGTTATTGGTTTTATCGTTACTTTATTACTACTATTGCTGGTTCTATTCTCATCTTTGGCCCTGGTCCAAGACTTGTGTCGCTTGGTTGATGGGTAGAGATCGGGAGATAGGCGAGGCTCAAGCTCTAACCCTGCTCAAATCTTTGTTTCCTTTGTTATTACTCTTCCCCTGCTCAAATCTTCTATTTCTTTTGTCATTTTACTTCCCTCCTTCATAAATTGCCAAAAATTCAGTAGGGAGCTATATTTAAAGTCTCAACTTGATGGACTACTATACGGATAGTGCGACGCTGGTATCATGCCCATCTCTGTTCTGTGTTTCTTTTGGTAAAACTACGTACTAAAGATGCCAAAACGGCGAAGTAGTATTGTGTAAAATCCGTGCTATGTAAAGTAGAGTTAGAATCAAATGACTCGAATAGGATCTAGAATACAGGAGATAATATCACCATATCTGATCACAAGCTTACAGAGGAAGCAGCTTGTTTGATCTCTTCTGATACTACGGAGCCCGTAGTCGATAATGCGCATTCTACTGTCCGCTCCGGCCGACGAAAGCCATCTCACCCCCTTCTTGCCGGCGGTCACGGAAATCGGGTTGGTAGGGCCGTCATTTACTACTACGGGATCAATCCGTTGATGGAATAATGTGGGCCTCAGCGGCCTTGCTTGAGTTTCTTGTCAGCTGCTGCCGATACTCCACGCGTCGGAATGATCCCGACGCCGATACCAAAGAAAATCACAGCCGGAGCCAGACAATTTACCGGGATACGGTACATTATCGACGTCTCATCTCGTTAAAGAAAGCTCTTTTTGGCGAGCCCTATCGAAGTTCCATATCTTTGCAGTCCAGGTTTCATTACCTATAGCTGATGTATGTTAGTAAATCCAACTAAAGCTGCCAAGGATTCAACGGGTACATGTGGATAAACAAGAAAGCCACTTCCCAGATTTTTATTATAAGATTTGATAATTCTTGGTAGGCGAGTTTTACTGATTTGTTTCGATGCATCGTGCTGACATACTTCGAAGTCAGGACCAGTCTACCTCCGTTGGCCATGGTTTCTGACGATACTTCCGAGTCTTTTCAAAGCGACACCACTCAGCGAAAGATGCGCCATACCAAAAAAGCGCATATACGAGTACATTGGAAATGGTATTTTATTGGACTTGTTGCCTTTTTGGCCATTTTCCTCCCAATACTGTGAGTAAAGTAACTTCAACGCGAAGGCCTCGCGCTAATTTTGGCAAGGTTTTTAGTAGTTATTCGCGCTATCGCCCAGGGGCTTGTCAACGCCGCAGAGATTCCAATACGCGGAACAGGGATGAGAGTACTTAGTCCATTTCAGGTACAACTCAGTGTCTCAGCTGTGGTGTCATCCCCAGCGGGTATCAAAGGTAGAATTGATCCGATGACTCTTCGCTTATATAACAGCGATAGCGATCAGGTTACACCATTTACGAATATAACCACTAGCGGGCAATCGATTAAGGGCAAAACACTCTTTGAGATTCAAAACCATACTTCAATTATAAGCAACGAGGCGGAATGGGTGCGGTTCTTAAATAATATCATGTCAGAAAACGAGACTACGGTGCGTGTACGCGGCAATGGCATGCTCCACTTCGGTGGACTCAAAGCCAAGATTCACATGAAGAAGAACATGGCACTCAGTGGACTGAATAACATGGATGGTTTTGGCATCGAAAGCATCAAGGCTCTGTTACCGACCAAGAAAGATGGCGCCAATATATATGGAAATCTCTCGGTACCGATTTCCTCGGAGTTACGCCTGAACCTAGGAGATGTCAGCTTCAACGTTCTACATAACAATACGATCATAGGTCTGGTCAAGACGAAGGATTTCCAGGTGTTACCTGGTGATAATATCATCCCTTATGTGGGTGAGTTGTATTTGGATATTTTGCTGCAAAATCTAGGAATACCAACGATAGCCTCATTGTTGACAGTTGGGGACGGATTCATAGACATCGGTGCGTCGGGAAACTCTTGTTTTGTCGATGGAAATCATGTAAATTACATTGAAGAGGTCTTAAACACCAAGGTCTTCATGACCCGTGTCGCCATTACCCAATTCCTCAAAGATCTTGGAGCGGGCTAGCGTGGACATTAGCACGGGTTTGGTTCGACTGTGTTGATTAAAAAAAAAAGATAGCAGTGTGCGGGTATTTCGCTTGTAAATCAATCTTATTGCTGCATCGATTGCCATAATGGGGACAGATCGGTAAGATTTGCCTCGCTCGTCGTCATCCCTATATTCATTCGGATGTGTCCCGATTCTGTAGCCCGGGCGCAGCCATGCATGCCATGATGCTGTTACAGTTCATTAGTTTCTTAAATGCAAAAATTTCAGGCTCTACATTATTCGTATTCTACCAATATCAGTGACGAAGTGTTTCTTATCGCTGGCGGCATTGAAGGTCCCTTGTATTGTTCAATATCCGAGTTGATCGATGGCAAAGCAATACCCTCACGGATAAGGTAGCCGATGCCTTCCAGACAAAGCACCGGTTCGGGACTATCGGACAAGGCTTTTTTCTAACGTGATGGATAGGTTAACTGCGTTCAGCTGAAGTCGGCAATAATACTCTCCATGACACATTTGCCGTTTAGGCTTCTCGTTAACTTTGTCATAGAGGCTGCCTTATTTTAGAGGTCTTTCACCCTGAAGCTGGATTCGGAAGGAGTTGGTGGTTTCTGGGTAGGGAATAGTAAATTGTGTTCGTGCCGTCGATAGTACCCTGTAAATGACGTTGGGTAACTATTGCCGGAGGATGCTCAGAGCCCCTAACCGACACTCCCGAGGCCGAATTGGCTATGGTCGGGATGTTTCCGTATCCAACACCAAGCCGAGCTGAGTGGTTGCTGGAACTACAGCATTGGGCTTGCATAAAACCGGGCGTAACGCTTTCTGCCAGTCCGATTTCTTTCATGCCGTCTCACCTATCAACCCCTGATTTTCTCATCAACTAGTTGTCCGATAATGGCTCTCAAGTTTTCACCCACTGAAAGAATCGCCCTAGCATTTCGCCTCATTATCTTAGGTACCACTTAGCCCAGTATCAAACACCTTGAGATTAATGAACATAACTAATTGTACTTCATATCGTAGCACCTTGGCAAATTCTAGCGACGCTACTGCGTTCTCTTGGGATTACTTGGTACCGTGGACTTCCACCACGTCTATTTCTTGTGTGCGCCGTCATTAAGGTAGTCCTAGAGACCCTTTCAGCCCGCCAAATCCAATACCTATCTCTTCCGACAAAAGAGGTATATAAAGCATGGATCAGCCGCAGAGTTGCAAAAGCGGAGAAAGATGGTGATATCGGTGTAATCAAACGATTGAGATACGACATTGAACCCCTCGAAGACGCAAAATCTTCGCTTATGTGGCTTAGAGATCGATCTAGGGCAAGAAAGGTTGTTCTATTCTTTCATGGAGGAGGCTACATCTCACCGCTATTGCCTGGCCATCTTGAGTGGTGTTGGAGAAGTTATGTTGCCACGGGGATAGAGATAAACGTTGAAGTTGCGGTTGCAGTGCTTGAGTACACACTATGTCCAGAAGCGAGATACCCTGTTCAACTTCGTCAGGCTCTTAGTGGGCTGTCGCATATTCTTTCGTCAGGGTTTCTGCCGAAGGACATCATCATTGGAGGAGACTCAGCAGGGGCAAATTTGACAGCCCAGTTACTCTGTCACCTGATTCAACCTCATCCCGGGGTTAGGGTGCTTGAAATTACCCATCCTTTGCGAGCTGTATTTCTTGTTTCACCATGGCTTTCTCGCTGCACCCATGATACAGCATTTTCGGAGAACAGTTGGATTGACATGCTTTCCGCATACACAGTGGATAAGTCCACAAGCGCGCTGCTGGAAAACACATACCCCACGGAACAACGGGTCAAGATAGCTCAACTTGCGTTTCCTTTGGATATGGAAAAGTCCTGCTTGGCTGGACTGGCTGCTGTTGCAGATGAAATTTTGTGCACGGTGGGGGAACATGAAGTTTTCCGAGACCAGGCTGGGTTTTGACTAACGGACCCATTGACTTCTGTCCAGATACACTCTTCGAGGCTACCATGTAGAGAATCAGTTGACATTTCTCCCATGGCTCCGTCATCTCTGCTGATCTAGGAACCTCCAAAACGGAGGGGATAGACGGGCGATAATCAGGACCAGGCTGGCTGTCCATGTATCTGTCTGGTCAGTCTGAAATAAATAGGTGTAAAGGAGGAGACAGGGATGTCACATAGCCCATTCCACCACTAAGACTCAGTGTGCTCTATTTGATGCGTATTGTAGATAAGTTATACAACCTTTCACGGCGGCATTAACACAAGACCTAGCACATTCCGGTCTGAAGGCCGACTGCAACGTGTCGCCCAAGAGATTATTTGGCATCCGATCATTATTGATTCCAGCGTCTTGATCTGAGCTGGTACTAATACCTGAGAGTTGTGAAGCCTTGGTCGATGGAGGATTAGCCGGAATAGAGGAAGGAATCTGATCTGTTGTTAGTGGTTGATGTGGTCGTAACAATGATCATATGGCTGACCTAGCTTGAAGGACATATTTCTGTGTAGCGAGAATGGACTCTTCCTCCGCGGATAATATATCCAACCTTCCTGGTGAGACCCATGACAACCATGTGGGGACAGAGATTTCGAATTGACTTAGATGGTTTTGAAGGTCCACGATGACGTCTAGGTGGGAAGAATCAAGAGATCGCATCTTTGAAGAATCGCCTTTGGTGCAATCGCGTTTCGACCAGGGTTGGTACATACTGCGCAGTATCCCTTCTAAGTGCTTGAGCAAGCACACAAATTAAGGTAGCAAGCCCATATAGGGCATATGTGACGGGAGTGGTATGCGACGCGAACCTTCACCGGGATGATCCGAATGGTTGGAACAGCTCCATCCCCCAAAAGCGGATCGTCAACCACCGAACCTCAGTCGCTCAACTATCGCTCCCGTTTCGTTCTGCACCGAATATCTAAAATAGAGTTCAATGATGACCAGGTCATTACCTGTATCGGACTGTGTGGTCAGGGACAGCACAAACCAGAGACCTACATTTTCCCGCTTGTAAAATGTAAACCAACTTGTAAGTTGATGAGGTCGAACCGAAGCGGTTGACCCCGTAAGGAACGTAATATGTAAACACATCTCTTTGCATATTAGATAAGAACTTGGCTACTCCAGCCATCACTACAGCTTGGTTATATCAAATATCGCTTGACACATTACTAGACCAACTTTTCTTTCGCCTCCAATCACCGCTGGTTCTTTCCTTTTTATCTCAAGCAGAATTAATCTAACTGCTTAACTGCCTCTTTTGCATCCTTGTTTTCATCCAGGCCAAATTCATAATGCGCGATGGACCCTTGATCGTGTTCACCCGGCAGGATACAATTATATGGCTGATGCTTTCGCAATAAACGGCTAGCGTTCGCATGTAACTGGGCTGGTCTAATCTTGCAGCTAGTCTCACTCCGGGCATATTTGGCATATGCCAACAAGCCGGCATAAATACCCACCTTTGGCGCATAAGGGAAGTCACTCCCGTACAAGATGTTTTCAGGGGCTGCAAAAGCCTCTAGCGCTTTCAATTGAGGTATACTCGTAGAGAGCGCTAAGTCGTAGTAGAAGCGTGACACTGCATGCTTTCTGTTCATTTTTCGCACAATGGTCAGCATGATCCGAAAGGCCGGTTTGTGCTATGATGATTGACTTACGCTTGAAGTATGGAGACCGCTGCTTTAGATCGAATGGCCGGATGGACAAGCGATCCAACGGCACGCTCTGCAAGATAAGGCAGTGTCCCACCACCGTGACTCAGAATGACATCGATATTGGCACAGGTCGTAAGCGTTCCTGAGATGACGAGCGACAGAGCCGCCCTCGTTGCAGCTTGGGGGTAGTCAATGATTGGCTGCGGTAGGAATCCGCCGATGTTTTCGGGTGTGATCAGGGCATGACCTGGATGTACAAATACCAGCGCTTTGTGATCATCCAGAAGCCTCCAAATGGGCTTGAACGCGTCGTCCCCAACCAGTTTATTACCATACGACGTCATGACAACCACGCCATTAGCCCGTTTTTTGTTCGTGAATATATCTTCAACCTCTGCCAGTGTTCCCTCGACATCATTGAAATCCGGAAGACTAGCAAAGAAACCGAAGCGACCTGGGGTAGTCTGACAAATTTCCCAAACCTCATCGTTGAGGACACGAGCCAATTTGCGACCTGCTGGAGTGGGACCAAGCAATGCCAGACCCGGAGCTGTTACAGATAGTACAGAGAAGGAAGATCCAATGGTGTCACTAAACCGGATGCACTCTTCATGGGTCCATGACGGTGTGGGCCATCCGGAGGGGTCGCCACCATTATCATTCAGAGCGCGGACATAACTTGGAGGAATGACATGAATACTGCAGCAAGTTAGGATTCATATCGCCGGCCTTGGACATAACGCACACTGACTGTGTGTCAATCCGAGAAGTTTGAGCCTTCCCGGCCAGATGTGATAGTGCCCCACGGATCATTTTCAATGTTGAGAGCAAGAAATGAAGGAGTCTGAGGAAGCTCAAATGAATTAGATACTTGAACTAGGGGCGCAAATGCTGCTGTTATATATGTCAAGCATGGACCGGCCCACCAGATTGCGGCAGTGTGATTGGCCGATCCATTGCCACGTATGATGACATTCATTGTTATAAATTGAAGTGCCAGGCCCTGTTATCTTGACGAGCAGAGAAATCGTCATTCAAAATATCATGTCTGGCGATAGAATTAGGGTTCATCTTTGCGGGTTACCAATGCCCATTGTGGGGTCTTGGTTGTCGGGTTCGATCCGATGACAGCACTCTCTGTTCGTCAATCTCCGACAAGAACAACAACTAAGGTCGATTTAGGATTACTTTATTTGTCGATCTCCGGATGTTGCGGGTTGCCCAAGTTAGCGCCTTCTCAGGTACCGAGCGGATATCTCCCGCGATAGCGTATGCTATACACCTATGAGATATGTCAGAAACGACTCCGTCGTGTACCTGTAGTGTGTCAGGCTCATTCTGGACTTCATGGAAGTTGGGAAAACAAATAACGTACATGATAAGCGAGCGGCGCAGACAAGCGAGCATCGCACTTTTCCTAACCTTCAATACAAGAACTAAAATAAAAATACAATACAATATTAAATCAATTAAAACTAATCACTACACTCTTCCTCAGGCATCTCAATAACGACCTGACAGGTCCTTGCATTATGGCTAGTCTTTCTGCAAGTTCTATAGCGCCTTTCCCTCGGCATTGCCGACCTCCCTCGACTACCACTTTTTGACAATTTAGCTGCTACCTATACATTAATATCTCTCTAATCTATCTTACCCCTTCCTTTATTTATAGTTATTTTCCCTTTATTTTATAGGTAGGTTCTTTTTGCTTTATGCTGCTTAT